>CM045733.1:67675000-67730000 GCA_024760905.1 Plotosus lineatus | reverse complement strand
AATTCCAGCAATGTTGAAGTTTTTAAAGGGATGGATCCTCAGGAGCTGTGCACAGTTTCAATTTTCCCAAAACAGCATTACAGAACAATATTTGCTGTTGTTTGTCAACAAATTTTGTCGATACTTGTTCAATTCACCTTTAGATTAATAATACTGTTCAGTATAAAAGGGTTTAGTGCATTAGTATTTCGTTGGAGTTGGATCGCATTAAAGACCAATCATAAGTAAATGGCTTGATGTGATTGTTCATCATTTCATCATTTGTGCAGTCCAGCCAAAGCTATCTATGGATTTAAATTTATTTTTGTCAACCATAATGTTACAGGCTGGGATTGTATAAATTCTTTAAAACGTTGCATGCTGAGCGTACAGATCGTGTAAATGTTTCTTGGCAAGTCAAACTACAGATTTGAAAAAAAAAAAAAAAAAAAAAAAAAAAAAAAAAAAAAGATCATGGATCGATGGTTTGTATAATTGTGAGTTACTTTACTTCACATATTCGACTGGAAATAGCGCGTTCTTTTCTCTCGACCATGAGCCTCCCTAAAATTTTACATTTCATCATCTCCACTTAAATCTCAGTCCTGATGGGAGTATTCTGAATACATGTGGTTGTTAGAACATGACTTCTTCACAACTGCCATAGTCACTCTCCACCATGTCCGAGTCAGCACAGCCTCGAGAAGAGTGAGTGGCTATAGCAGAGCGCGTGGAAGAGCCACAGTCTGCGTATGAGGGCTGGGCGACGCTGAGCCTGACGCTCAGTCGTTTATACCCGGCTGAGACATTGTCCATGCTGCGCGTGTGATTCGTGGGATAATAGCTGATGGCCGTGTACTCATTCGGACACTGAGGACTCGGCAACGGCAGGCCATCCGGGCCGAGGAAGTCATCCAGGTTTTGATGGCTGTAGCAGGGTGGCAGTGGGGCACGACGCTCATTACGCTCCAGTGGAAATGGGAATCCTCCAAAGCGAGAATTACGCCGAGAGTCTGTAGAGGGCATAGCAGGGTATGTGCTCTCAACAATATCAAACTGTGGGAACTCCTGCACAGTGGGTCGTCCAAAATAATCTGGATCAGCGGGGTACACTGAGAACAGTTAAAAGAGTTAGATGAGCTTCACCTGCTTTAAAGTTCAAGTACAGACATTTATTTAAGAAGAAATTTGAGAAAACTTTTGCGTGCTCACCTTCATAGCGTGGATCCCAGTTATTTTTCCTGATGGACCCGTTATCTGAATTGGATGATGGGGGGTCGGGAAGGTTAGGAGCAACACTGCATACCACAGGGCCCTGAGGCTTGTGACTTCTGGAGTTCAGCTCTCTTTGCTCACGTGACTTCAGAGACCTGAAAGGGCTGTGGTCCAAGTCGTTCATCTCCATAGGTGGCGTGTTTCCCCCGTCACGCAGCATAGTTTTGGTCAGGCCCGTAGGGAAGTAACCGTTTGAGTCTTGCACACAAACTGGCTTGTGCTTCTTGTAACTGACATAGCGTTTTCGAAAAAACACAAAAGCAGCAACAAGAATGAGGAGAAGAAACACACCCCCACAGATCTGAGCAATCTCTGTATATCCAATTCCTCCTGATACCAGAGGCAGAGAGTTACAACGAAGGGAGCCATCTTCCATCATACAGCTAAATCCATTGAGACAGGAATCTGGGGAGCATTGCTCCATCGGAAATTTACATCTGTACATTAAGACACATTGAGACAAGAAACACAATCTCATAGTTTACGATTTATACAATATAGTGATGGGATTCATTTTATACAGTGCATTAAGATACATAAAGAAATATACTATATATATATATATATATATATATCATACCTTTCTCCATTCATTTGTTCTGAGCAATTACACGTGTAACCCTCAATCTTTGGCACACAGCTGCTGCCATTTCCACAAGGTTGGTTTGCACAAGGGTTATTTAACTCGCAGTTTGTGCCCATAAACTGTTGCGGACAACTACAGCTGTACTCTGTGGGGGAAAAAAAAACAAAAAAAAAATTACAATCATTCAGATAGTTCCGTCCATCCCTTATCTACAATATTTATCTATCCTGGTCATTCAGGAAGCCAAAACCAATCCCAGCTAACTTGAAAGGTGGTGTACATTAAGGATACCACCCTATATGTGGCGATACAAAGAGACAGGGCTGACCCATGGACATTCAAGCTCTATTTCAACCCTGTTGCTTGACAGACTCTTCATTGGTGGACTTACAGAGACAGGGATGAAGAGCTAACTGTGCATGTGTGGGTATATGAGCACACCTTTTTTAACACTGATAAATGCTATAGTTCAGTAATAGCACTACTTGTCTGATTATTGCATTACTTAGCATTATATTGTCACTGAAATGGGAAAAAAATACCGGGATCCATCACTTTCCGCGGTTTAATTGGGACCGAGATCCCCATACAACCACCAAATTCCGTGAAGTAGGATCAAATTTTCAATTACATTTTTATCCAAAGACAAAACAAGTGTGACAAACTATTGCAGAGACGAGAAGCGCAAGCGTAAGATGTCAGACCTCCACAATAATTTTTTTCCCCTAAGAAAGAGCATGAGTAAGTCAAACTGTAAGGGATGAACTGTTAGCAGTGGGAAAACATATACAGGGAACCCTCGCTAACTTCGCGCTTCAATTCGTGCAGCTTCAGTGCATCGCAGTTTTTTTTTTTTTTTTTTTTTTTTAAATATTCATCAAATTATTAAATAAGGAAATTAAGGAAGAAATGGGGGGGGGGGCAATTTAAGGAAAATGCTGCAGAACAAGGCCAATTATGCAAAAAAAAAACCCTAAACAAACAAAAACAACCCAAAACCTCCCATCAAAACTACTTATATTTTTGTGAGGTGTGCGGCTGAGTGCGTGCATGCACACGTGCGCACATCTGTATGTGTGTGTATTTATATTTTATTTACATGATTTTTTAACGTTTAATTGTTATTATAAGCATTTATAACATTGAATATGTATTTATTGATATTATATACATGTACATGTAGATATAGGGGCAGTGGTGGTCAAGTGGTATAAGGCGCCGGATTACTGATCCAAAGGTTGGGGGTTCGAGTCCCACTCTCCACAACTCCACAAGGTTGTCACTGTCGCCCCCCCAACCCCCCACCCTCCCCACCCCCCACCCACCCCACCCCAGTGCAGCTAACTGGGTTATCAAAGGCCGGTCATGTCTCTCACTGTCTATGGTGTGAGGTTCATGTAAAAGAACCATTGCTGACTTTCGACGAGAGTAGGCTGCAAAGCC
This sequence comes from Plotosus lineatus, assembly GCA_024760905.1. Lineage (NCBI taxonomy): Eukaryota > Metazoa > Chordata > Actinopteri > Siluriformes > Plotosidae > Plotosus > Plotosus lineatus. Next base: position 67,726,717 of record CM045733.1, on the reverse strand, counting down.
GTCGGCGTGTTTCCGCCCTGCGATGGCCTGGCGAGCTGTCCAGGGTGTACTCTGCCCTCACCCTGAGTTGGCTGGGATGGGCACCAGCCTCCCCGCGACCCTAATTAGGATGAAGCGGTTACAGAAAATGAATGAACATGTAGATATACGTCAGTCAGGGGGGGGGGGATTGGGGGATTGGGGGATTGATCCTACTTCACGGAATTTGGTGGTCACAGGGGGATCTCGATCCCAATTAACTGCGGAAAGTGAGGGATCCCTGTAATATCACATGATAAGCACATTCATGTTCTGAGTTTAATTCTTACCTCCATTAAACGTTTCATGACAAGTACCTCCATTCTCACAATGGTTACTGGCACAGATTTCTTCTTTGCAGCATCGGAACTTTCCGAAGAGTCGATTTCTTTGTGAACGCTTATCTGTTCTCACAGGTTTTCCATTAAAGTGTAGTCCCTCCAGACAACCCTTAAAGCCTGGCGAGTTAGCATGAGAGCTGGCGTTGGCAAATAGCAGGACCCCGTGTACTTGGGTCAGCCTGCAAGGCTCCTGCAGGTCTCTGGAGACGGAGTGAATATGGTCCATGATAAGTGTCAGTTTAGATCCTTTGACCTCCAGGGAGATATGGTGCCATTGGCCATCAGTCACAACATGAGTCCTCAGATGCAGGATGTCAGGCAGAAGATTCCCACAGCTGTACCGGAACTGGAGCTTCTTGTCCACAAGCTGCACAGACATGAAAATGTTTTATTTTAATGTATTTATGAATTTATTTTATCAACCCTGTTTTCTTTTATAATTTCTTTGAGCATGCCGAGAGTTTAAAGAGATGTTGCCAGAAGGAACTGATGATGTTGTACGTGACCATTTTAAAAAGCAAAGCACAGCTACATTTTAAGTTCTGATTAGGAATCACTTGCGTGAAAGTTCAGCTCGGTTAAACTCTGCGCTTGCCCACTTTTTGTGGTGTGAGAAAATTTTCTCAATTTTTTCGAATGTTTCGCGCGCTCCCATTGAGTTTGCATGGTCGTGCCCCGCCCTGTGTGTAAACAAGGCTTTACAGACCTGGCCTATTTTCCACACAACACTTATTTTATTTGTGAACACAACTATGCAGCTCTAAAATCCACCTCGCCCAAAACCTACATCAGTCCCTTCTGTCACAGCCCCGCGAAATCCGTATGACAGACAAAAAAAAAAAAAAAAAAAAAAATCACAGGTTCTTTGTGAAAGGGCTTTAAATGAATCTGTCTGAAGTTGTTGCAACCATAGCACCTCGTTATAAAGTGGGTTTTTCCTCTTGAGTTTCCGCTGTCAGTACACTGAAGCGATATATTCACGATCATATATTAGCATGCTAAATAGAAAACTACCCTTGCGGTGTATGATCGAAACATTGAGTGCTCATGACGGTTCATACAGATAGAGTTCAGAAGAAACAAAGCCAACAAAAACAACTAGCTTTGACCTGTCATGTGCTTCCGAGATGCTAAACGAATGTAAAGATCCATGTGGATTGATGACTTTTAGGCCAACAGCTGCCAAAATAAACCAGTCAGTGTACTGCATTCAGTTCAGTTCAGTTCATTTTCTGTAGCCGCTTAATCCTAATTAGGGTCGCGGGGAGGCTGGCGCCCATCCCAGCCGACTCCGGGCGAGGGCAGAGTACATCCTGGACAGCTCGCCAGGCCATCGCAGAGCGGAAACACGCCGACGGCTTTGCAGCCTACTCTTGTCGAAAGTCAGCAATGGTTCTTTTACATGAAGCTCACAACCATAGACCGTGAGAGACATGGCCCGCCTTTGATAACCCAGTTAGCTGCACTCGGCGGACAGTGACAACCTTGTGGAGAGTGGAATTCGAACCCCCAACCTTTTGGATTAGCGATCCAGCGCCCTATACCACTAGACCACCACTACCAGTGAATTCTTTGGTTATTGATTTATTATTTTATAATTATTTATTATTTATAATTGAATTTCAGCCATCCAAACGATGTAGATGATCCAAGTCCAAGGAACGTAAGACCAACCCAAGTCATGCTAAAACCAGGACAGGTCTTTGTTTATTTATTTTGCCCCTTGTCAGCCAGTGCACTAATAAATACAGGGATCCCTCACTTTCTGCGGTTAACTGGGACCGAGATCTCCTCGCGACCACCGAATTCCATGAAGTAGGTTCAACCTCCCAACCCCCCCCCCCCCCCCCCCCAACTGATGTATATGTACAGTACATGTATACGTGTATCAATAAATGCGTATAATAACAATTAAACATTAAAAACAATGCATAAGATACAAATAAAATATAAATACACACGCATACAGCATACGCATATCTGCACTCGGATGCGCACCTCACAAAAATGTAAGTGACTTATGGTGGGGGGTTTTGGGTTGTTTTTTGTTTGTTTGTTTAGGGTTTTTTTTTTTTTTTGTATAATTGGCCTCGTTTTTGCAGCATTTTCTTTAACTTTTTCCCCAATTTTTCCTTAATATCCTTACGTTTTAATTCGATTAATTTTTTCTTTTAAAAACTGCAATGCACCGAAGCCGCAATGATTGAAGCACGAAGTAGCGACGGATCCCTGTATTGACGTTAATCCGACTTTCATATTCATGTGCTTTATACCACGCTTTGCACTTAATACTCAATAAAACGATGCAAATTGTTGTGATATATAAAAATGCACATAACACACATTTCAGAGTCAGCCAGTGTATTATTAATGACAATCATCTGAGTGCTTGATATTTAATTGCAACAGCCAAATCCCCACAGAGCATTGCATTGTGCTTTGATGTCTCAGCACTCGGCCTCATGGGATATGTCCTTCCTTCACTATCATTGGACTGGATGCTCTTTTCCAGGTTTGTTGTGCAATGTTAGTCCAAGTTGGATTTTTGCCTCAGAGACTTCACCACGCAGCAACATATCCAATCAGAGTTAAAGTGCCGTGTAGGTGCTACTGAATTGGACAGGTTAAAAACTTTGCTTTATTATTTATTTATTTATTTTTAAAGTATAAATAAATGAATACTGGGCCTCAGCTGAATTGTTGTCTGCCTACAAAATAGCCCGTAGAAAAAGCTTGCAACGGAGTAGGTGTGTGCGTGTGTGTGTGTGGATAAATACAAATGACTAAAAAATAAACTTCAGATGTATATCTCAGTTTTAAATCAATAAATACAACGAGATAATACTCGATACATTTTATCGATGAAGTTGAAGGTGATAATAAGCAAGAACATGAACATGACTATGAGTACAGAACTGCAGAAATAGTAGATTATAATTTACTGCTGAATCTTTTGTCATCCAATGCATCCCATGTGTCCTGACATCTGGAACCACTGTACAGACAGACGAGCAAACGCATCAGGAAATCTCGTTCATGGGTCGAAGTCATGTTCATTATGTGAGATTTTGATCGGCAGGGAGAATTCCGCACATTCGTTAAGGGATTCCTAAAATATATTATAATTTTATTCCCAGTAATCACCACTGTATGCTGTTGTACCACTTCACACCTCTGTGGTAACACACAGAAATTTCGTCGACCAGCGTCTCGTATAAAACACCTGTTATTATCTTGCCTTGGTTCTCCTCTAAACCACTCATAGCCAATTCCTATACGTCAAGTTCTGCTTCTCTATCATGCAAACATCACTAGGTGAAAGCAAGCACGTGGCCCAACAGTGAAATGCTGCCAACCACATCTTAATGAACTGTTGTGTATTCATATTCAGGATAGGGATGAGAAACTCCGACCAATCGGCGGTGTCCTGACTTTTTATTCTCACTTGGGCTGGTCGCAATCGGCGGAAAAATTGTACAACTCGAATTTCGAGAGGAAAAATGACTGCCGTGACATAAACTACAGCACTGCGGCTATAAAAAGCTTTAGTAATGTGTCCATTGCGTACAGGATTGTGATTGGCTTAGGCTGGCTGACTTTGTAGGTATGCGCCAATGGGATCGCTTCTCTCTGTGGAATCGGAAAATTATGGGATGCAATGTTGCGACAGGAGATTTGTAAAGTCTGAGCTGGTCTTAACAGATTTGTTTATGCAGTATGTTTTTTAAAAGTACAGAATGGACAATTTAAAGTTCAATGTAAATTTCAATTCAATTTATGCACCAATAATTTGACTGTCGTTTCTGCAGCATTTTGAGGTATAGTAACAATATTCAGTGTTGCATCAGGTAATACTACATACAACTAGTAGAGATAGATGTACAGAAGCTGTTCATATAAATATTGGAGTGGGACTTTTGTTAGTTGTATTAACTTATAACTATCGGCTGTTGTAATGGTGTTGCTGCAGAGAACTAGTGTGAACTCGTACACTTCCGCGTTCGTCTTTCTATTGTTATATACGAGTCCACAGTCCAGTTATTTAAAGACATTTAAATTACAGTTATACATAACAGAAATGATTATCAAGGCAATTAAATAATTGTTTAAATTGGTGGAAGTTCCTGGGCAAGGGTTTGGTTGCTCTGTTTTTAAATGTAATTATCAAACGTGGGCTCGCCAGCTGAGTAACGGCGGTGAAGAACTGTGTGTGAAAGTTTTTGGGTGAAAGTACAGTATGTCAATCATTTGGTGACCGCGATGAGCACTTTGCAATAATTGTAGTATCTAATGATATTCATTTCATGAACTTTATGAACCACTTAATCCTATTTAGGGTGGTGGGAAGGATGGTGCCCATTCCAGCCAACTCTGGGCAAGGGCAGAGTACACCCTGAACAGCTTGCCAGGCTATCGAAGTGCAGAAATACGCTGACGGCTTTGCAGATACTCTTGACAAAAGTCAGCAATGGTTCTTTTACATGAACTTCTCACCATAGATAGTGAGAGACATAATAATCCTTTGATTATCATCATCGGCCTTTGATAACCCGATTAGCTGCACGGGGGGGGGGGGGGGGGGGCAGCGACAACCTGTTGATAGTGGGGCTTGAACTGCAATTAGTGTGATGCAAATTAGCTGCAGTTATTTTATTGTATTCGCTGCAATGTATGAAGGTTCCAAAAAAAAAAAAAAGTTCTTGAATTTTTTAATTGATACATTATTGTCACTTTTGAAAAAAATGTAATTTCTATAGTTCATATTTATTGCATGAAAACTAAAAAAAACATGCTTCTAATCCACTTCACATTGTAAATTGCTATACAGTGAAAGTGTGTGTAAGGTGAAAAGTTTGTCTTCCGAACATTTATTTCCCATAAGAAACCATTAAAATGAGAATAATCCGTCCCCAGGTCCCCATAAAACATAATTTTCTACTAAATAAGCCTTAAAACTACACAAAAATATACCTTATTTTATGTATAATAAATGTGCTATTGTATTGTAATTAAAGAAATAAACTGTACTGTATAATAAAGTGGTTTTATTTACCTTTGTGATGGTAGTTGATGGCGTGATGGAATGGAGTGGGAGGAGGAGGGAGGGAGGGACTTACTGTTTGGAAGGAGTGTTTGGAAACGCCTACTGTTTGGAAACACCCTTAGCCACACACGCACCCTAAATAGCTTCCTTGTTCTTAAGGATGGGAGCAATGGTAGACTTAGCGTACTGGTACTGGGACGCTGAGTCACACAAACGCACACCTCGTTCGTGTTTTTCAATGATCTCCGCCTGTGGTGGGGTCTTTTTCGGTCCCATAATAGCAAAAGTACACTCAATATGGTCCAAAATGTCTATCAAACACAAACCACTTCCGCACTCAAAGAAAGGGGTGTGACGAACTGTGACGCCGTGAGCATGCGTCAGCTTCTCGTGGCCGCCACCGTGGCGCTGTTCGACCGCGTGGTTTGATTCGTCCGCCGAAAACTAGTTCGTCAGCAGAGACTATATGCTCGCAAATTTAATGTTCTTGAGGCGAAAAGTTCGTGAGCTTAAGCGTTCGTCAGCGGAGGTTTTACTGTAATTGATGATAATTTTATTTAAATATTAGGCTTGGGGTTTATTATTTTTGCAAAACAGCTTTCTATGGGTATTGTAACGGCTATTTGTGAGCTGTAATACCTGTAACGTTCCCCAGTCAGAAGCATTCGTTGTCATCACTGTGCCTTCAGGTTCTGATGTTTTAATACGAAGAGAAAGCTGGAAGCTGTGTGCTTCCTCCTTAGTCTCCAAAAGATATTTTAGATAACCATGTCCATCGAATCTCATGGCTGATTCTGAAATACAGAGAGTGCACATTGTTAATGCAGTCTAAAAATTCTATCGGTTAATTGAGAGCCTTTCAAACAGACCCAGTGGTTTAAGCAAAAAAATAACAATGAACGGTAGGTTCGAAATTTCTTTCATGGTTATGATGTTTTGATGTCTTGGCAACAACAAAATTTGGTCTTAATGGTGATTAAAGATGAAAAAGGCTCAGGCGGCTATTAATGTACATGTCACTGGAGCAAACATGTTCAATATTTACTGTATTTTCGACATAAACAATACTTTTTTGTTTCATAATCCTTAAATGGAAACCTGTAATACACAGTCAAATGTAGAAAATATATTATCCAAAACATTGAACTGAATATCGATAACCTTTCATTCATTCGTTTATTTTCTAGACCACTTAATCCTGACTCTGGCACTGACTCTGGGCAGGACATTCCCTGAACAGCTCTTCAGGCCATTGCAGTTCCAACACTATGTACAGTATGGGAGATTTGGAATAATCAATCTGCCTACGTTTTTGGGACTGTGGAAGGAACTCGCAGTACCCCGAGGAAACCCGCACAAGCACGGGAAGAACATGCAAGCTCCACATAGAAAAGCCCAATCCTGGGAATTAAACCCGGGCCCTTCTTGCTTTGAGACAGATGTGCTAACCACAGCACCACCATGCTGCAGTACAGATTTTTTTTTTTTTTTTTAAATCTGTAAACAATGTTTTATCTTCGTACTTAAATGATTGACTCTGAATGAATGTTGCTTACCATTACAGTCGCACACACTCTCCCAGCTGTGATGTGGCGTGAGGAAGCTGGCATGGGGGGTACTGTAACGCCTCCCCCTCTCCTCATTCATCAGTACAGTATTTCTGCAGCCTTTTAAAGGGCAGTCATCCCCGATGCATCCATTGCCTCTTACTCTGATTATTCTCAGTCCCAGTGAGGCATTAATGCGTTCCAGGGCGGCCATTATGCGTTGGACATCCACAGGATGCCAAGTTGTGTTGTTCTGAGCCTCGTACAACAGCAGGACCTGGACCTCCGGACTGTGAGACAGCTGTTCTTGCTGCAGGCTGGCAATGTGAAGCTCCGATTTTGGTATCTCCAAATTGCGCTGGAGCATCATCCAGTGCTCAGACACGAATTCCTCAGCACTTAGGCCAGATAAATGCAGGGTAAAACCCTGATCAAGCTCCTGCTGTGATGTCGCCAATACATGTACTCGCACACCAGAATGAACAGTGAATTTTCCATCAGTCACACTCACGTTGAGAAAATAAACACCAGGCCAAAGAGCCTTCATTGCTACAATCTTTCCATCCATGGAGTCTATAGAGAATTGATGACTGTGTGTAGTTTCTAGCCTATAGCTCAGTACATCCTGTGGGTCCTGGTCAGAGGCATGTAGCTTACCAATGAACCGCCTGGAGAAGGTTTGCTCAGTTGTAGTAATGAACACATCCATTGGAGTCACTACAGGAGGGAACTTGCTTTCTTCTGTAACGTTGATATTAACCACACATATGGAGGAGAGAGGTGGGTGGCCACTGTCAATAACCTGCAAAGATATTCAAATTATCAGCAATTATAAGACTTGTCATCAGACTGCTATATCTGCAATAGGTATTTTAACTTTTTTCTTCACTTAAGGTACAACTGATGTTGTTGTTGTTTTTTTTGTTGTTGTTTTTTTGTTGTTTTTTTTTAAATACGCATAGTGAATAAAAACACATATTTAAATTTTACTCCTTAATACCTGTATTTTGAGAACATGATGAGAGCTTCCCCTCTTCCTAAATGAGGAGAACAGAGACAGGAGGCCACCCTGGTCTACATGAAAGTGTCTGTCTTCATTCCCAGAGATGATATGGAAAGTGAATGGAGGTCCATTCTGAGGTGTGTCATTATCGCTGACCAACAGTTGCAGAATGCTGCTGCCCAAAGCCTCCTCCTCCTGCAGCACAATTATATATACATTAAAAAAAAAAATTAAGTGACACATATGGGCCAGTTCTTTTGCTACAGATGTGCTGTAACTCTTTTAAAAAATAGCAGTACGTGCTACAGCCAATATTAAATGTCATGATGATGATCATGACGATGATGGTGATGATGATGATGATGGTGATAAATATAATATAATATTAATAATATATTATTATTACTACTACAACTATTGAAAACTAACCATAAAACAGGCTTACAAGTCTTAAATAAACACCTGTGGCTTACATCCTAATCAGTGGTGTTAAACAGTCAGGGTGTGGGGTTTCCTCCGAGTGTACCAATTTCCTCCCATAGTCCAAAGATATGAACATTAGGCTTACTGGTTGTCACAAATTGCCCCTAGGTGTGAGGGTGAATGGTTTGAGGTGATTCGAGCTGTTCAGGGTGAACTCTGCCTGTGTGATCCATCGTTTGGCAAATTAATGAACGAGAGTTTTACTTGTTTTCAGCTATGTTTGTTCAATATTTTAGAGAAGTGGCATGGCGAGCTGTTCAGGGTGTACTGTGCTCTCTCTTCCTGAGTCAGCAAACATGGGTGCCAGTCTCCACGCAACCCTAAGTAGGATTAAGCGGTTCAGAAAATAAACGAATATGCACAAATACAAACAAAATTCCCAATAAATTGATTCCCGATGGTTCAGTGAATAAGAAAAATGAAATCAAGCGAAAGCAAATGTTGAATGAATATTGATGAACGCTTTAATGGATGGAAAATGCGTTGTCTCTATAAAATCCCTGACGTATATCAATCTGCTCATTGACATTTTATGCATGCACAAAAATTTCGAATAAATGGCATGAACAACAAAGCATGAGAACCTATTAAAATGAATAATCAAAAATAAAATTAAAATGAACTTCTTCGGCATATATCTCAAGATCAAGACAGATTTCCCCCATACCTGTAGCACAAGGTTGTGGCTGGTCTGAGAGAAGACAGGTGGGTTGTCGTTGACATCAGACACTGTGATTGTCACCTGGACAGCAGAAGAGAGAGGAGGCTGCCCCTCATCTGCAGCTTGCACAGTCAAAGAGTAGTGTGTGATCTGAAAGGCACACGTCAACGGGATTAATAAAGTCCGTTTGATGACATCACAAACACACATACATCGATTTAAGATGGAAAATACGTCAACTAAAAGCAAACGAAACGTTCTCACCTCTTCCCTGTCAAGCATGGAGTGCACTTTGATGTGTCCTGTCTGCGGATCTATACTGAACTGCTGCCATGGGTCTCCACTCACAATGGAGTAGCGGATGATGTTGTTCGGAGGACCATCAAGGTCATCAGCTCTGACCTGAGAGACAGAGAGAGAGATGAAGAACGTCAGGGGAGGAAGAAATACAGGGATCCCTCGCTACTTCGCGCTTCAATTCATGCGGCTTCAGTGCATCGCGTTTTTGTTTTTTTCTTTTTTTTGTTTTTTTTTTTTTTTTTTTTATAAGTAGTCATCGAATTAAAAAAATAAGGAAATTAAGGAAGTATAGGGGGGGAATTAAGGAAAATTCCACAAAAACAAGACCAATTATGCAAAAAAAAAAAAAAAAACAACCCAAAACCTCCCATCAAAACTACTTACATTGTTGTGTGCACGCGCATCTGCACGCGTATGTATGTTTGTCATCTACTTCTCATGCAATACCATCTGTATGCGTGCGTACAGTATTTATATTTTATTTATTTATATATCCTATGCATTATTTTTAAATGTTTAATAGTTATTATAAGCATTTATAGCATTGAACACGTATTTATTGATATTATATACACGTATACAGGAAGACCAAAGAAGAGATTTATGGATGTGGTGAAGGAAGACATGAAGGTCGTTGGAGTCAGAAAAGAAGATGCAGAGGACAGGGTGAGATGGAGGCGGATGATTTGCTGTGGCGACCCCTGAAAGGAACAGCCGAAAGTAAAAGAAGAAGAAGAAGAAGAAGAAGAAGTATACATGTACGTATATGTCAGTCGGGGGAGGGGTTGATCCTACTTCGCGGATTTTGATGGTCGTGGGGGGATCTCGGTCCCAATTAACCGCGCAAAGTGATGGATCCCTGTACTGTACTTGTTCTCATTAGTATATGGCTAAGAAACTCTTCTGGTTAAAACTGTAAACAATGCCCTGCTATATTATAGGTTGTATTAATGCATTGTTACAGTATTAGCTCACTGTGCATTCTGGGATGCACCCGCTGTGCTTCCCAAACAATAGTTCTTTGATTGAGATTACCATGTCATTTAATCGGTTATTACATGATTCAATGCTAAAGATTGATTACAATAATGTCAGCTCCTATTTCTGGAAAAAAAAAAAAAAAAAGAGGAATAGCTGCCTTCAGAAAAAATGAGAAAGTGTCAGGTTGCTGACTGGTTGAGCATTGTTCAAGTGAAAGTGACTATCACTCAGTCCAGAGGCATAACTGACAGGCAGATCGAAGCAGGAAGTCATTGACCCTGGTCTTATTTGATACCATTATCATAAGAAGCAGTGACAGGTGAGAGAGAGCGCTACAAAAATTATACCTGCAGCACTGTGTCTCCAGGGCGGAGATCTTCAGCAATTTCTGCACTATAATCTCCACGGCTGAAGACGGGTGGGTTGTCGTTAATGTCAGTGATGTTGATAATAACCAATGCAATGTCAGTCAGTGATGCTTTGCCTCGTGACCCCTGCACCGACAGATAATACTCTTGGCGGAGCTCGAAGTCCAAAGGAGCCTTTACCCACAGTGCACCTGCAATACAAGATAATAAAATTACTGTCAATGGTGTAGAGGGAATAGCATTGCTTCAAGATGAAAGCACAGACTCGTTTGCTCCCTCTGTTGGATAAAAACGAGAGTGCGTGCAGGACAGTTTGTGCGGTGGACTGATTCAAAGCAATGAAGAACGACCATGAAGAAAGTAAACTTATCAATTCCCCAGTAATGACATTCAAGTAACTGCTGGAATGTCCAGAGCTTAAGAAAACTCTTGGTATTGAATGGTTTTGGCTTTCAAACAAGCATGAAAATATATGTACGATCTGGGTTTCAGATATCGACGAAAATGTATTTACGGGCAAATTAGCACAATGGTTTACTAAATAAATAAATCCGTTTTATAGGCGGAGGGATCATTGGGAATTTCTTGGATCAAACACGAATTCCAGCGCATAGTCATTGTACTAAAGCAGGACATTTTATATCCTATTCTTAATAAGGAGTCTTTTTAACAGCACACTATTGAAAGAACAGACTCATAATTTATGTTTTGTTTTATTTATTCAGAGTTTTATTTGAGAAAAACATTTGTCGCTATTGGTGGTCCTTCTGAAAGTACTTAAATATATCATGTGTGATTACTGTATTAACCCCCCCCACCCACCCATTGTTTCAATATTCTGCATAAATTCTCCATTTAATGACGGGTCGGACCCACAGGCAAAGGAGGAGGAAGAGTACTAAGAGCTGGATGAAAAATAAGATCAAGTTAAATAGAAGCCAAACAGATCAAAAGCATGTCAGTACAGGCTCTACAGCTCTGCCCTTATAATCCTGAAGAAGCTTGGCAGGCTCTGTAGGTGCAGCGTAACATACCCGGGAGGCCAAATGTAGACAAAAGAGTCTACACTCCCTATCACTTTAGTGTTTTGCAATTCTAATATTTTGTGTTGTTGCTGTTTTCTGATTGTGAAATACTGTACAGTACTCTCGGTACAAAGTTCAGGGGTGAATGCAATTATGTGACGTTCCCCAGCCGAATCGTCAATTATTATTTACATGCCTCAAATGCTATATTTTTACTTCTGGGTGTACACAATAAACAAATACAGGGATCCCTCGCTACTTCGCGCTTCAATTCATGTGGCTTCATTGCATGTGGGTTTTTTTTTTTTTTTTAAATATTCATCGAATTAAAAAATATGGAAATTAAGGAAGGATAGTGGGAAAAGTTAAGGAAAATGCATCAAAAACATGTCCAATTATACAAAAAAAATCCAAACAAACAAAAACAAAAAACAACCCAAAACCCCCTATCAAAACGACTTCCACGCGAGTCCGTATGTGTGTGTATTTATATTTTATTTACATCTTATGCATTATTTTTTTTAATGTTTAATTGTTATTATAAGCATTTATAGCTTTGAATATGTGTTTATTGATATTATATACACATATACATGTAAGTATACATCAGTCGGGAGGGGGGGGAGGTTGATCCTACTTTGCGGAATTCGGCGGTCGTGGCGGGATCTCGGTCCCAATATATATATCCCTGTATATACAGAACATGTTTTTCGGAAAATCAACATAACTTGGTATGTCATACATGTAATACAGTAAAGGTTATGTTATTCATTCATTCACTTTCTGAACCGTTTAATCCTAATTACAATTGCAGGGAGGCTGATGCCTATCTCAGCCAACTCTGCACGAGGACAGAGCACACCCTGGACAGCTCGCCATTTGGAAACATGGCCGAAATTTGACAATTTAGTCAGCTGCATTCGGGGGACAGCAATCACAACCCATTGATAGTGGGAATTGAACCCCAGATCTTGGGATAAGTGATCCAGGAAACTACCACCAGGCCACTACTGCCCCAAAAGAAAGGTTAATGAAATGTATTTGAAGTCGCTTTATCTCCTGAACTCAGTGCTTGTCAATTATTTTCTGTGGAGCACCAAAAAAAAAAAAACATTTCACGCTCCCCCGCCCCCCTACCGCCCCGTGAGCGTATAGTATTATTTGTCTATAAAATTGTTATTAGTACACCTCTGCATAACATTGCATCCTTATTAACATTAAAAACAAACAAAAAAATAAAGAAATATTGTTCAACTTACAATAAAGAAAAGCTTCCTTAACATTGTTTTTTTTTTTATGTCTAATAGAAAAGATTTAAAGTGCACCATTGTGCCTGAAATTTAAAAAAATCTTTATTAAGACATAAATAAGTCAAATGAGTTTAAATAAAGATTTTTCGTGAGGGGTTGTTTACTGCACTTCATATCGTTTGCTCGTGCGAAAATCCACTACACCATGGTGCGACCATGAGAGCACCACTGCCAACTAGTGGAGCGGAGGTGCAATTACACTTAATTCTCATACACAATTCCAGAAAAGCATGTTCTCCAGAGTCATACGTGCTCCCCTGGGCTTCAACCCGCCCCCCCCAGCATCATAGGCGCCCGCCCCGCTATTTGAGAAGCACTGCCTTAACTATATCCCTCTCTTAATTTAAATTAAAAATCTAAACATCATGGGGTAAAGGAATAAATTGGAAAAAAAAAAAAAAAGTCAAAGTCCTTCTAATGGAACATATGTAACATACTATAGAGTCAGATTTGTACATTCCATCCCATTATCAATACCGCTGATGTAACAGGGTCATAGAGTAACCTGGAACCAATCCGAGCTGACTTTAGGAGAGAGTTTATTCCGAGGCTAATCCTTAGATTTGTCATGAAATAGTAATCAAATTCATCACAATATGGATTTTTAATGTTAGATACACTTCCATGATCACTCAGGGGATTATTACAAATATTATCTTCATTATGCTGACTAGCCTATGCAGCTACGTAACAGACATGCTGTATGTAAAATATCAAACAGCCTTACCTGTTGCAGAGTCAATCTGAAACCTTGCATCCTCATTGCCAGAGATGATGGAGTATCGGACAGGCTCATTGCCAGTGCCATCCTTTGTTTGCGCAGAAACGCTAGTTACCTCTGTCCCGACAGGCAACGACTCCGGAATTTCAGCTGTGTATTCAGATCTCTGGAACACTGGCTGATAATCATTCAGATCAACTACATGGACTGTGACATTGGCGGAAGAGGAGAGGTGCTTAGGAAGACCTCTGTCCGTGGCTTTGACCTTAAACCTAAAGGTGGCTTGAACTTCATCAGCCAGAGAACGTTCCAGGCGCAAAATACCAGAAACTTCATCCAGAGAGAAGTAACCACTGTCAGCTCCTTGCAGGGAGTACCTCACCTCTGAATTTATACCTGGTAAAGAGTGAGAAGATCATATCTTAAATCCAGTTCCAAAATAGAACTCGAAAATATAGGAATGCAACCAGAACTGGCAGAGGGTGGGTTTCAGTGCATCCAAAATTTGTGTGACGCTGAATGTGTTTAAAATCTGAAAAGATTTCTATAATTTAAAATTGCTCTGCTTTATTTAAAATAATGTCAAGGTAATACACAAACAAATAAGAGGCAGGAACAAGAAGCGACTGTAGATCCAGCATCGTGTGCATGTTCCCACACATCAGAAGGTGTGTCCTGACACTCCATAAGTCTTTCTCTGAACAATTCTCAATCCCAGATCAAACACCACACACCTTCACCCTGCTTCTTTCTGCTGTTATTAAACTGTCAAATAAAAGCATTTATAAAATTTAACTTTATTATCAGCTGCTTGTCCAGTTTTGTTGATGCCAGTGAAAACCTGTGCTTTACAGTCATTTGTTCATAGCCACAGATACATTAGATTTGTTTAGAAACAGTGGAGCTGAGGAAAAGACAGGAGGCGGAGCTGGAGGTAGCAGAGATGAAAATGTTGAGGTTCTCTTTGGGAGTAACGAGGATGGATAGATTCAGGAATGAGCACATCAGAAGGACAGCACGTGTAAGATGTTTTGGAGACAAAGTCAGAGAGGCTAGATTGAGATGGTTTGGACATGTACAGAGGAGGGATAGTGAGTATATTGGTAGTAGGATGCTGTGGTTGTAACTACCAGGCAGAAGGCCTAGAGGAAGACCAAAGAGAAGATTTATGGATGTGGTGAAGGAGGACATGAAGGTAGTTGGTGTAAGAGAAGACGGTGAGATGGAGGCAGATGATTCGCTGTGGCGACCTCTGAAGGGAGCAGCCGAAAGGAAAAGAAGAAGAAGAAGAAGATACATTAGATTTGTACATACCTGTGTCTAAGTCTTTGGCATAGATGACTGTAATAGGTGTTCTAACGGTGGTGTTGTCAAAGACCATTATCTCATAATGCTCACTGGAGAACTGTGGTGGGTTGTCATTTATATCCTGCACCTTAAGTATAATGTCTGCTTGGCATGAACGTCCTCCACCGTCAGTTGCTTTGACGGCAAGATCATACTCCGTTCTTTTCTCCCGGTCCAAAGCAGCAAGAGTAAACAGCTCACCTGTTCATGATAAAGACCATTATATACAGTAAACATTGAGGCAGTAACAAAGAATGTAAACACCTCAATATTTTAGAAATTTTCAACAAGGACATTTCAGAACTTATCTCCTGCCATTCACTATATATATATTATATACTATTATATAGTATATATAATATATTAATATGTATATATATGTATATATATATATATATATATATATATATATATATATATATATATATATATATATATATATATATATATATTAGTATATCCCTGATATGTGGTACCTCGGAGATGAAAATGTTGAGGTTCTCTCTGGGAGTAATCAGGATGGTTAGGATCAGAAATGAGTATATCAGAGGGACAGCCCATGTAAGATGTTTTGGAGACAAAGTCAGAGAGGCTAGATTGAGATGGTTTGGACATGTACAGAGGAGGGATAGTGAGTATATTGGCAGTAGGATGCTGAGGTTGGAACTACCAGGCAGAAGGCCTCGAGGAAGACCAAAGAAGAGATTTATGGATGTGGTGAAGGAAGACATGGAGGTCGTTGGAGTCAGAAAAGAAGATGCAGAGGATAGGGTGAGATGGAGGCGGATGATTTGCTGTGGCGACCCCTGAAGGGAGCAGCCGAAAGAAAAAGAAGAAGACCTGATATGTGGTACCTGCAATATACAGTAATAATTTACCAGTTATAGGTTGAAGATGAAATTTGTCCGCATTTGGCCCATGAAGAGTAAAAGAGACTTGTCCGTTGGTGCCAATGTCTGGATCAGAAGCAGCGACCTTAAGAATGAAGAGTCCTCCTGGCGAATTCTCCATGACTGTTTCAGTGTAAAGCAACTGGAAAAACCCCAACAGGAAATTTAAGCTCTAATTGTATAAATTATATTCAGCTCACACCCACAAACAAGCTCTTATTCTATACTTTGTTTAAATAATTAATTAATAAGGAGAAATTATTTATTTTGTTAACAACTCTTTAACCCTGAAATAATAATGTATGACTTACTTGCTCACACAATGGACTGTTGTCATTGCTATCAAGAACGTGAACCTCTACTGCAGCAGCAGATTGAAATTTTCCATCTGTGGCTATTACTTTGAGGGTATGTTTGTCTTTCATTTCCCTATCCAGTGACCTTTTTGAAGTCAGCCTACACTCTTCTCCAAAAACAGTAATTGAGAACTGCCCCAGTGGATCTCCATCTTAAAATAACAACAAAAAATCAAACAAACAAAATATTTTATACACACGTACACACCCCAATATATATATATATATATATATATATATATATATATATATATATATATATATATATATATATATATATATATATATATATATATATATATATAAATGTGTGTATATATATATATATATATATATATATATAAAAATGTATATGGATATGTATGTATATATATATATATATATATATATATATATATATATATATATATATATAAATATAAGTCTATTGCAGCAACCATTTCATTAGCAATAAGTTCAATTGCATAATCATGCAATTATCCAATCATATTATATGACAGGGGCATAAAGCATAAACGAATAAAATAAGCCATATACAGGTAAAAAGCTTTAATTCATGCTCACACCAAACCTCCGAGCAGGTAAAATATCTTTTTAGTGACTTTTACCATGGAATGGTTCTGGGCCAGACAAGCCGCCTTGAATATTTTAGAACCTGATGATCATACACAACACTTTGAAGAGAATGACAAAACTGGTTCAGACTGAGAAACATTTCGTTTCTCAGTCTTTACCTTGGACAAATTCCGTGAGCCCGGGCCCAAATCTAGTTTTTTCTTGGCTGATACAAATGGAATTTAATGTGATCTTCAGTTGTTGTAGCCCATCCACACCACTGTTTGTCATTTTGTGCATCCTAAGATGCCTTTCTCCTCATCATGACTACAACAAGTGCTTCTACATTTTTTTTTTCTGTCTCAACCAGTTTGGATATTCCCCTCTGAGCTCTCTCATCAACAAAGCTTGTAGATAGTTCTGCCATTTCTTAAGCATCCCTTCCAGCCCGTCTACTACAAGGATCCATGTCCAGGCTGTGTTTCAGTGAAACATGGCTCGAGGAGAGTACACCCAACGAGGCGACTACACCAGCCGGCGACACGGCCTTCGGGGAGGACCAGAACACAGCGACTAGCAACAAGGCCCGCAACGAAGAGCAGCGGATTTTTGTTAAATATACCTGGTGTACTGACTGACTGTAGATTTCTCTAAACCTTGCTCGGAGAATGGAGAACATCTAACTTTGAAGTTGCGTTCATTTTTTTCCCAAACAAAACAATGGGCAAACTGCAATATCAATATAATATAGTGCAATTTCATTTATTGCTGTTATCTACTGATTTATTTATTTATTGTATTATTATTATTATTATCATCATCATCATCATCATTAATTTATTTTTATTACTTTTATTATTATTATATTGTTGACTGGGTTTGTGTGAGGTCCTTTTAAAATATAGAATTTTTATGTATTTATTTTATAGCAGTTTGTGTGTTGTTGATTTGAGCCTTCTTTTCTGTTTGAAACTTGACTCTTTGAACAACCGCACAAGCATTCCGATGTGTGTAAAAGCACAAATGGAGATAAAAAATTCTTGAATCCTGAAATGTCTCTGAGATTTTAATTCATTTTTCCAAAATGCTGATGTTTGATATAAGGATTAACTGAATATCTAGAATCGAGTCAGCACTGTGCTACTACTGTCACATGATTGGTAATTTGATGAATGCTCAGATAGAACTAACATTAACATCTATTTTGCTTGATTGTTAGGACCATGATGGTACTCACCTGTGATATAGCATGTAACCTGTCTGCTGTCAGGAGAGACATCATCATCTGTAGTTGTCAGAACCACTATCAGCTCGTCAGGCCTGCTGTTCTCAATGATAGACCCATGATAGACTTCCTCTTTGAACTGAGGTGGATTATCATTTTCATCAGTGATTGTCACTTCCACAAGAGCTGATGAGGAAAGCTTGACACTGCCTCCATGATCAGTGGCCACCACATAGAACCTGTACAATTGTTGGGATTCACAGTCTGTCTCCTTCATGGTGGTTATCCAGCCAGTTTGCGAGTCAATACGGAAAAGCTCACTGATATCATCTAATTCTGGCTCCAGCATGTATGTCACCTCTCCGTTAGCATCTTTATCTGCATCGTTAGCCGTCACCTGGATCACTGTGGTGGCAGCCGGCATATTTTCAGCCAGTACGGCTTTGTACAGGTCAGCATCGAAATTGGGCTGGTTGTCATTCACATCCTGAACCTGGATGTTAACTGATACTAGAGAAGCAACTTCAGTGCCATTTTGATTACCATGAGCAATAACATCAATCTGATACCACTTGGTTTTCTCATAGTCAATATTTTTCTGCACCACAAGAGTTCCACTGTCTTCATCAAGAGCAAACACTTGGTCTTTGTTACTTTCTACAGTGTTGCCATCTACTAAGCTATAGATGAGTGGTGTGTCAGCCTCAGCCTTGACCGTACCTATCTCATAGCCAATGGGGAAGTCTTCAGATACGGAAAATGTGTATAGTGGTTCTGTGAACCTTGGCAGAGGAACCTCTGGAGGGACCACTTTAACCTGGACTGGTACGGTGGAGTTGTAATATGGAATTCCTCCATCCCGAGCCTGGACTTTGAAATTAAAGATCTTATTTTCCATGCCAACCAGGCTCTCTTTTACACTTACCATACCGGTAAAGGGATTAATCTCAATCACCTCTTCAGTCACTTCCTCAGCTTCATCCACTGCATAAGTGACATCTGCATTCTTGCCTTCATCGGCATCGTAAGCCAATATTTGAATAACAGGAGAACCTTTATTTATTGTGGACTGAATAGACACCTGGTACTGCGCAGCTTTGAATTGTGGCGCATTGTCATTCTCATCCGTGAGAATGATCTTCACAGTGCAAAACGCTACCCTTCCCCCTCCATCCTTAGCCATGACCTTGATGGCAATCACTCGTTGTGAGGGATTCTCTCTGTCCAATGGCTGAGAAGTCACAATTTGTCCTTTATCATCAATGTTGAATTTTTCATCCGCCAGCTTGTTGATAATGGTGTAATCCACACTGCCATAGGGACCATCATCAGGGTCAATGGCAGCCAGGCGAATTACACGCGTTCCTGCCTCTGCGTTCTCAGCCAGTTCGGCTTCATAAACATCCTGGCTGAAGTACGGGCTATGCCGGTTGCTGCTGGACATGTCGATGTTTACAGGCGCAGTCGTTTGGAACACACCATCCGAAACAGCAACAGTAAGGTTGTAAAAAGGATTTACGTTTTTCTTGCAAATGTTAGAAAAAGAGACCAAACCTGACGATTCATTCATAGCAAAATACCTTCCTTCGTTACCTGACAGAATTTTATACTGGAGATTGTCCTTGCTGTCAGGATCCGATGCTTGGATTTTGATCACAACATGTCCACAGGTGGCCGTTTCATCCACGGAGGCTTGATACTGAGACTCGCTGAAGTTAGGAGGGTTGTCATTGAGATCCAGAACATTCACAGTAATTTGAGCTTCGCTGCTGAGAGATGGCGTACCATCGTCGGTGACTATAATTTTCAGATGGAATTCTTGCGTAGTTTCATAATCCAAGACTTGTGATGTCACCAAAAGTCCATTGAGTGGATCGATGTTAAAAAATCCTGATTCATTTTTCCCCGTGTCAACTATTTTATAGGTTAAGTCTTTGTTTCTACCCGAGTCTCGGTCAACAGCCGAGACTTGTATTACAGAGGTGCCAACCGGAAGTCCTTCCAACAATTCTGCTTTGTAGGTAAGCTTCTCAAAAACAGGGGCATTGTCATTGATGTCCTCGACATCTATCTGGACTTTGGACTCGCTAAACGAGCCAGTTATAGAGTCTGTGGCCCGAACAGTCAACAGGTAATTTGTATGGGTTTCATAGTCTAAATAATTAGTGACACTTAACATGCCCGTTTTAAAGTCAATATGAAAATATTGCGTGGCATTTTCTACTTCTTCGAGATGGTAGATAAGACGATAGCCCTCTGGGTTTTTTGCTTGGACGTGCAGGATGTTTGTGAAGGGAGGGATGTTCTCAGGCAGTCGTAAAGGGTAAAAGAGACTTTGAAATATAGGATGGGAACGGTTTTGCACTTGGATGTATAACTCTGCTAGTGTTGACAGACTAGGCTCTCCTTCATCTGAAGCTCTTACCATAAGCACATACTTGTTCAATGACTCATAGTCCAGCGGTCGGAGAAGAGACACATCTCCGAGATAGGGATCAATCCTGAAGAGGTTGAAATGCTCCTCGAGTGTAAAAATTATAGATCCGTTTTCACCAGTATCTTTATCAGTCGCCAGCACTTGAAAGAGAACATCCCCCGGTTCTGCCTCGTCAGATATTATAATAGTATGCGGGAGGTTGGATATCACGGGTGTGTTGTCATTGATATCATCTACATAGATTTTCACATAAGTCACATCTATACGTTGTGGGTCTCTTGTATCTCTGACCTCGACAGCCAAATCATACTCATCCTGTTCCTCTCGGTCAAAGGCAACGCCGGTCGTCTGCAGAACACCTGAAGACCGCACCACTGAAAATCTATCTGCTGGATTCAGAACTGAGTACATCAGTGGTTCGTTTAAGTTAGTTCCCACGGCTCGGAGTACAGTTAAAGTTTGTATGGCTGTAGTGTTTTCAAGTACAGTGCCAATGTAGCGCCTGTCCTCAAACTTTAGACTCGTCCTTTGCATTTGTGTAACATTGACATTTACGAATGTTGTGTCTTTATATACACCATCTGAAGCTGTAACTTTGAGCTCATAATAGAACTGAAAGTCTGATCCATTATTCACTGAGATTTCTCCAGTTGATTCGTGTATTTTAAATGCATCGTTGTGATTATTCATACTATACAACACCGATGAATCTGCGTCATGGGCTATTACTTGAATGACTTTCATGTCTTTAAACACAGGGGACATAAGGGAAGCTGAATAGACAGGTTGTGTGAACTTAGGGGGGCAGTCATTAAAATCCATGACACGCACAATGACGTCACATGGTTTCCCAGCACTTAAAGAAGGCTCTCCTGAGTCCCGCACTTGAACAATGAACCTAAATTCTGGTGTGGTCTCAAAGTCAAGCTCAGATATTACAGAGATTGTGCCCATGTTTGGGTCTATTTGAAATATTTTTTTGGCCTCAGGTTCTTGGATCTCGAAGATCAGCAGAGCATTAGAACCCTTATCGGCATCTGAGGCCTTGATGACCAGTGGGCTGTTATTCGCTCCCGTTACCATGCTGTTGGTCTGTGCAGACTCACTAATCTGTCCATAGTAAACGCCCTGAAGAAAAACAGGAGCATTGTCGTTTTCATCGATGACGTACACGTTAACAACTGTGTCCGATGAGACCCCTGCTGTGTTTGTGGCTCTTATTTTTAGACGGTAAGAAGTGCATTCCTCAAAATCGAGGGCTTTTTGAACAGATATCAACCCAGAGTTTAAATTCATGCCGAACGTTCCATTTGGGTCGCCATCTCTGATGCTGTAGGTCACAGCAGAAGGACAACTCGCTGAAAGAGACAGCACTGGAAAGCCCAGAGCACTGGTTTCGCTTATTTCAGTGAAGTATTCATCCTGCATAAACTCTGGAGCCGTGTGCTCGGACAGCTTCAGATGGATATTGACAGGACAGAGGTCACTGCGCTGAGGAAAGCCCTGATCAGTGGCCTTCACTACAAGCTGGTATTGTTCCTGAGAGAGTCTGTCTAATGACTTGGCCACACGGATGCTTCCTGTCTCCTGATCGATCTCAAACACTCCGTCTGTATTCCCTCCTGAAGAAAAGAATATAGTGTGTACATTGTTATTTAGTTTCTTGAAGTAAAACTGAAGGAAAAAAAAGAAAAGTACAGCATACTTTCTATTTTATGTAATTTATGCATGAATATCAAGGACACCTCATCCTGGACCGAGAAAAATTTTTTGAGAAGTTCTTGATAATTTGGCACAGGTTAGTCTCTATTGATTCGTATGGGGCAGTGGTGGTCTAGTGGTATAGGGTGCTGGATCGCTGATCCGAAGGTTGGGGGTTCGAGTCCCACTCTCCACAAGGTTGTCACTGTCCCCCCAGTGCAGCTAACTGGGTTATCAAAGGCGGGCCATGTCTCTCACTGTCTATGGTGAGAGGCATGTAAAAGAACCATTGCTGACATTCGTAAAGAGGAGCTGCAAAGTCGTCAGCGTGTTTCTGTCCCTTGCTTAAAGGGTTGTGACAGGAAGGGCATCCGACATAAAAACCTCTGCCAAATCAAACGTGCGAATCAGATGATTCGCTGTGGCGACTCCCGAGTGAAATGGAAAAAGCCGAAAGGAAGACAGACACTTTCTATTGATTCGTGGGTAATGGGATCCAGTGCCCTTAATGGTTCAAACAGCTACGTTACCGTTGTTTGAATTTATAAATTTTTTTAAACACTTTTCTTTTGTTTTTGCACTCACTCAATATCAGTCTCAAGTTATGGAACGCCCCTTTTTTTCCCATTTACACCATTTGGCAGACGCTATTATACAAAGCGACTTGCAGCATTTTTATACAACTGAGCACTTAAGGGTGAAGGGCCTTGCTCAAGGTCCCAACAGTGGTGATAGCGGGGATTGGCTGACCTTTGGATCAGCAACCCATCGCCCTAACCACGAAGCCACCACTGCGACTCCACTCCAAATCAGACAAATGGCTAAGGTGTATTTTCTTTAAACAAACAACAAAAGGTTTGTTTGCCTTCATCCTTTTGTCCACTTCATCCCATACCAGCTCGATGGGGTTTAAATATGGAGACTATGTGGGACATTCCATGATTTGAAGCCAAGCATCTTGTTCGTCTCATCTAAAGACGTTCTGATGCATCTTTTACCTTTTGCTCCTTTTCAGGTAATTCACTGGACATGATTTAGTTAAATAAAAAAAATAAAGGAAGAGAATTAAAGAAAAGAGTTTGGGATGTTCTGAAACTTTTGGCTGCGAGTCTAGGACTTTGACTCCGTGGTCCAGTTAACCTGTTATAAATATTTTAGTTGGTAGAAAATAGAAAGCAGTTTGGAACTTCATTCTGACAAATGCTTTATATATTAATACAAGCTATTTAAATGTAGTTAAGTTATTGACTTTGGGGTTTTTTTGTTGTTATATGTTGTATGGTTTAGAGACAGTGGCCCTGGGGAAAAGACAGGAGGCAGAGCTGGAGGTAGCAGAGATGAAAATGTTGAGGTTCTCTTTGGGAGTAGCGAGGATGGAGAGGATCAGGAATGAGTACATCAGAGGGACAGCACATGTGAGACGTTTTGGAGACAAAGTCAGAGAGGATAGATTGAGATGGTTTGGACATGTACAGAGGCGGGATAGTGAGTATATTGGTAGTAGGATGCTGAGGTTGGAACTACCAGGCAGAAGGCCTAGAGGAAGACCAAAGAGACGATTCATGAGATGATGCAGAGGATAGGGTGAGATGGAGGCAGATGATTCGCTGTGGCGACCCCTGAAGGGAAAAGCCGAAAGGAAAAGAAGAAGAAGAAGAAGAAGAAGAAGAAGAAGAAGAAGAAGATATGTGAAAGATGAGGTTAAAAAGCCCTGACATATTTCTTTAATTCCAGTCCATGTCATTTGAATCGATGCCACTAAATAGCATTCAAGCATCATATTTTACTCACTGTCCGTAAGGTACTAGAGTTATAGCTACAGTTTGCATTACCAAGCTGATTACGGCTCTCTTTGGACGGCTGACATAGAACTGTAGCTCAGCGCTCTTACCTGAGTGAATAGTGTAGACAATCTCAGCATTGCTGCCCTTGTCCTTATCCAAAGCTTTGACTCGAAGCACCTCTGTCCCAGTTGGAGCCAAGTTACTGATGCTGCCCTCATAATGGGTACTGATAAATGTGGGCGTGTAATCATTACAGTCCTCCACATGCACTACTGCTTTCACAAAGTTCCTCTTTACAGGAATTTCTTGATCACGAACCTGGATTTAAAACACGATTGTTATTTTTTTGAGTCTTGATCAAAGGGTCCAACACTAGCTATGCATCAAATCAAATTCCGTAAAAAAAAAAATTAACATTCTGGCAGAAATTTTCATAATTGAAGATTTATAGGGGGTTACTCGGAGTGCACTTTGTCACATGACAAAAAAAGCATCATGGAGAAACCACAGTGCAAGTGTCAATCAACTTCAGCTATTTACCAACCATGATAGTTCCAACTTCAGCTGGGGAACAACCTTTATGCTAACTTTAGCTGGATAACAGCCATGATGGTAGCAACTTCAGCGAGGTAACAACCGTGATAAAGAGCTAACAATAATTAAACATGTTTTTTGTTGTTATTTCTGTTGTTGTTGTTTAAACTATCAGAGCACATTTTAGAAATTCTTTTGGTATTGATCAATGATTGTAACTTCTTGATAGAAATAAACAGCAATAATATCAATAAACACCTGCTGCATGTACAGATTATGTGTCATAACACATTTGGTGGTAAAGGGCACTTGATCGCTCATCCTAAGGTTGGCGGTTCGAGTCCCACTCTCCACAATGTTGTCAATGTCCCCCCCTGTGCAGCTAACTGGGTTATCAAAGGCCGGTCATGTCTTTCACTGTCTATGGTGAGAGGTTCATGTAAAAGAACCATTGCTTTCTTTCGTAAAGTGTAGCTGCATTGCTGGCAGCGTGTTTCTGCCCCTTGCTAAAGGGTGTGTCAGGAAGAGCATCCGATGTAAAAACCTATGCCAAATCAAACATGCCAATCATATTATTTGCTGTGGCAACCCCTGAAAAAAGGGGAAAAGCCGAAAAGAAAAGAAGAAGTTGTTCTTGGACAAATTTTCTTTGTTGGTTCGGTTTTAATACAATTTGAAAGGAAAACAATTTTACCATCACGAGAAGACTGTGTGTGGAGATGGCCTCATAGTCGAGATCCTCAGTTAGGACAAGAACTCCACTCTTTGGATCCAGGTGGAAATGCTTTAGGCTGTCTTGGTTGAGACTACTGTGGATTGAGTAAATGAGCCTGCTATTGATGTCTGCATCCTGGGCACTGATTTGAAGGAGCTCCTTCCATGGAGTAGTGTCCTCTGGAACATTCACTTCATACATATTTCTCAGGAACATGGGTCTATGCTCGTTCATGTCAAGCACTTTGATGTATGCCTGCATTTGTTAAGGGGGAAAGTGCAATGCTTTTGAGTTTGTTCAAACAATTCTTCAAATATTCCAGTAAAGTGACAGGAGTATTTCACAAGACATGATTTACTTATCGGTATAAAAGCAATTGTAAAGCCCTGTTAAATTCCCTTGTTAAATTCCCAACCCTATTTCTGGGTAATTTATGAAGTTCTTTCAAAAATTGTTAAACTATGATTGATGATTTTGAATCTGTTGACTCTACTTAAAAGGACTGTTCGCTAACTTGACATTGATGTAATCCAACAGTGCAGTTAGCATTTGGTTTATCACAAAAGAAAAAAATATTTCAATTGAAATGAAAGGAAAGCCTTTTACACATTGTGTTTTCATCAGGTGGTTTTACTTGCTTTTTTTGTATTTGCAATCTGCTAAAATCTGTGAAATAGTTTGCATTATCCAGTTTTTTGAAAGGACTGCCATTTCATTCTCACAGGTGTGTAAAGTCATTAGGATAGGACATGAATTCTTTAGCTGATATAAGGAAAGATAATGGTAAAAATTACAGTATACAGATATTAATTATATCATAATCGTTCATGACAAATTAGTGAACTTCTGAATAAAATAAAACTAGACACATCTATGCATAATATGAGGTTATGTTCAATTACATCAGAGAAACATGAGCTTGTTTATAAGAACAAATAATATATTGTTTATTCATAAGGAAATTACTTTGTAATCACATCGACGTACTTTATGTGCAGCTTTTCTCAGTATAATTTTAGTAACATGTTTTGATGTGCAAAGATATAAATAAGGTACACAAGGTTTTAGTAAGTTTGAGATTTAATTTCCCTTTAAGGGTATAGTACCATTTTGAATTACAGACTTCATACTTCCAACTTAACTCTGTGTACATGTATGCTTTTTCATCAAGGTGAAGTCTGCATCGATTATCTGTACACTTTCACCGAGAGCAAAGGAGATGCTGTACCAACATCAAAACGTGTACTGTTCAAATATGCCATATATCCTGTATTGCATTGCTAATGTACCACACTCAGTCTTTTTTAATTACTTTTTTACTGTTACGTATGCTGTACTCATCAGAGGCAAAAAAAAAAAAAAAAAATTTATTGTTTTATGAGGTTGATATCTAGAATAAGTTATCATAATGACTTCACACAAGATGTACACATGATCTTACTTGGGTTGTTATGGATTGAACACCATCGGTGACGCTGATGGTGAGGTTGTAATTAGATTTTTTGCCAGCATCCAGTTGCCGAGCTATCACAATACTCCCAGTGTTCCTCTCAATGTAAAAGTCCTGATCCTTATCACCACCTAAGAAATAACACCAGATTTATGTTAGGACAGAACCCATCAAAGGAGTCACAGGGCATACGAAGGGCAAATCCCATTGCCATTCAACAGAGCTATATACAGACACACACACACACACACACACACACACACATATATATATATACATATACAGTGATACCTCTGCTCACGAACATAATTGGTTCCCAGAAAGTGTGTGTGAGGCGAAAAGTTTGTCTTGCGAACATTTATTTCCCATAAGAAACCATTAAAATGAGAATAATCCGTTCCCAGGTCCCCATAAAACATAATTTTCTACTAAATAAGCCTTAAACTACACAAAAATATACCTTATTTTATGTATAATAAATGTGCTATTGTATTGTAATTAAAGAAATAAACTGTACTGTATAATAAAGTGGTTTTATTTACCTTTGTGATGGTAGTTGATGGCTTGATGGAATGGAGTGGGAGGAGGAGGGAGGGAGGGACTTACTGTTTGGAAGGAGTGTTTGGAAACGCCTACTGTTTGGAAACACCCTTATCCACACACGCACCCTTAATAGCTTCCTTGTTCTTAAGGATGGGAGCAATGGTATACTTAGCGTACTGGTACTGGGACGCTGAGTCACACAAACGCACACCTCGTTCGTGTTTTTCAATGATCTCCGCCTGTGGTGGGGTCTTTTTCGGTCCCATAATAGCAAAAGTACACTCAATATGGTCCAAAATGTCTATCAAACACAAACCACTTCCGCACTCAAAGAAAGGGGTGTGACGAACTGTGACGCCGTGAGCGTGCGTCAGCTTCTCGTGGCCGCCACCGTGGCGCTGTTCGACCGCGTGGTTTGATTTGTCCGCAGAAAACTAGTTCGTCAGCAGAGACAATATGCTCGCAAATTTAATGTTCTTGAGGCGAAAAGTTCGTGAGCTTAAGCGTTCGTCAGCGGAGGTTTTACTGTATATATATATACGGCACTTTAATTTAGTGCTGACTAAATAAAAACCAGTTAAACAGAATGCCAGGCTTATTCGTTGTCCAGAGTCAAACCCTTGACTTGGCATCCAGTCTAACATAGTGGACCTCAACAAGCCTGGCTGAAAAGCACATTCCATTACACGTGTATGAACTTGGCTTTCTTGTGTATGTCCAAGAACGTCCATGACTTTCAGCAACATCACTTCTTTTAGTCTACATTAGGAACAAAAGAAGTGTATAAAATGCTTTCTGAGGTTGAAACAATGCAAAGTAAAACAACTGATTTTGATATTTGGAATACAAACACACAGGCCAGCTGCCTCAGTCAGTAGGAGGAAACTGCATGCCTACTCTAGCAGATGGTGTTTATTAAGGAACCCACTTTTTGAAGGGTTATGTTTTAGAGAGGCTGAAACGTCTGTGTGGGACTTTAATTTATTTCACAATATTCCATTAACTCTGAATGGATTTTTTTTCAGTGAATTCTATTTTAGTGATCCACTAGCTCTGGCAAATTGTGTTTATTTATGAGGTGATTCATTTTGCTGGTGGTTTTTCAGCATTTTTAATGAAAAATGTTTTTAAAATGGTCTTTCTCGAATCAATAAATCGGACAATGGTCAATGATAAATAAACTTTTCCAGTGCAACAGCGAGTGCACTCACTTAATAGTGTATAAAAAAGACAGAGCATCTATGAAGACGTACACATATAAAAACACATATAAAAAGACATACATGCTATGTGTGTGATAAAAAAAATTCATAATCATGTTTGTACATTACGCCCGTCATGTATCATGAGCACGATTTCAGGCTTCCATTTTTCCTTTCTTGTGCACAGGATGAAACCTTGCAGGTTTTTCTTTCCTGCAGTAGTAAACATTTAACATCGAACCATTACTTCTGAAGGTGGCCCTGGTCCCTGGCAGATTATTTTACCACTTGTGACTATTTTCCTGACTGTCCACATTATCTGCGGAGCTGCAGGTGGTTGGAAACTGATCATACGCTTATCACTGGCATTTTGAGGGCTCTGGCCACCATGCTGATGGGGGACTGGGGACTTTGGCCTGCCATCTAAGAAAATTTGGCATAGTTTAGCTTAGCCTGCTGGCTTATACACCTCCAGCTAAGCACTCAAAAGCACATGGACAGGAAACCATGGTATTTTAATACACTTACCAAAAAAATGCCTCATGGTTAGAGAAAAAAAAGCATGTGCATTAAAAAGACAGTAATCCCAAACTTTCAGTTAAACTGTGTAGTGATTATTACTTATAATGGGTCTCGCACGCTCTCTCTCTCTCGCTCGCTCGCTCTCTCTCTCTCGCTCTCTATCTCAATGTATTTTTTATTCATTCATTCATTTATTTACTTTTTGGAAAAAGTTATCAAAGGATTTTGATGAATTTTTGAAGTGGTAGAGTAAAAGTATACAATGATCCCTCACTACTTTGTGCTTCAGTGCATCAGGGTTTTTCAAAAATATTAATCGAAAAATTTTAAAAATAAGAAAATTAAAGACAAATAGGGAAAAGACAAGTAAAATGATGCAAAACAAGGCTAATTATTCAAAAAAAAAATCCAAACAAACAAAAACAACCCAACAAAACTACTTCCATTTTTATGTGAGGTGCGCATCTGTGTGTGTGTGTGTGTGTGTGTGTGTGTGTGTGTGTTTGTATTGTATTTACATCTTATGCATTATTTTTGAATGTTTAATTGTTATTATAAGCATTTATAGTGTTGAATTTGCATTTATTGATATTATGCACACATATACATGTACAGTAGGCCCTTGACTATTCGCGGTTTTGCACTCACAGTTTGAGTATTCGCGGACTGCCAAGCAACTGACACGTCACTCAAATTCAGCCAATGGCTGTCCTCTTTCCTGCTGATTGGTTGAGATGATGTAACGCCCCTTTTTCCTCATTCGTGCACAAGTTGTCAATGAGCCTCTTTTTTTTGTGTGTTTTAATTACCAGTTAAGCTCTACGATGCCACTCAAACGCTGTGCATCTTCTCTGGCTAAGCGATAAACAACGCTGGATGTCTCTTCTGAAGAAATAAGACTTTCTCCTGAAGAAACGACGGTTTTCTCTGAACTGTTGTATTAAAATCTTTTTCAATTATTATTCCAGTACAGTACCTAAGTTCATGTTTATACGTGAGATTTTATGTTCTGTAGCATGTTTACCAAACGATACCAAAAGGATAAACTTTATTACAGCACTCTTCATGTCCTTTTACATTGAAGTTGTAATAGAGGCTGAATCTGAATCACGTGCCGGTTGCTGGGCAGACTGCGTGTACTCAAACCGCGAGTGCAAAATCGCGACTAGTCAAGGGCCTACTGTAATTCTTTTGTGTTGGTTTAGGGATTTTTGCATAATTGGCCTTGTTTTTGTGGCATTTTCCTTAACTTTTTCCCCTATTCTTCCTTAATTTCCCTATGTTTTAATACAATGAATATTTATTCATTTTTTTTTTTTTTTTTAAACGCTATGCGCTGAAGCCGCATGAATTGAAGCGCGAAGTCGCGAGGGATCCCTTTGGGATGATTTGGATTAGGATTTGGATTTTGAAATTTTTTCAAGAAGTCTTCACCATTGTGGGATCACAATTTTATGTTCAAATTCAGAGACGACAATGGTTCCAGTAAAATCTTAGTAAAACAGTTCCACACACTCTATACAATAAGTTTGGTCGGGCTCCATGTAGCATTGTAGAGCAAAAAATTAGGATTTTGGAACATTGAAAACGATGGTTGGGCCACAATTCCAGATCCAAATTCAATAGATTTGATGGGTTTTGATGGGGTACAGTAATGTACATTTAAATATGCATTTAAAAAAAGAACGATGGTGGACAGGGTTATTGGTTTTTTTTCCTTATTTAATTAAATTCTTATGTAAATGTAAAATTGATTGTTTTACAAATCTTATTTCAGTTTGAACATTAAAAAATGTTTAAAATGAGTTAACATACCATTCTTTC
This sequence comes from Plotosus lineatus, assembly GCA_024760905.1. Classification (NCBI taxonomy): domain Eukaryota; kingdom Metazoa; phylum Chordata; class Actinopteri; order Siluriformes; family Plotosidae; genus Plotosus; species Plotosus lineatus. The sequence goes on along the minus strand of CM045733.1, from coordinate 67,695,830 downwards.
ATGTAGTGAAAGCCACACACTTCACACAGAGATGTGGAATACAAATTTTATTCTCTGAAAAATGTAATAATTATTTCATAATTTCTCACTGAATAATGTCGCCTGGTATAAATATATAATGAGTTTCACCGATATTGTTAAAGCATAACGTAAGTACTGTTAATTGGTCACAGTTTGCATCCACATGGGTCATTATTATCCTTATCAAGCCTTATTCTCTTCTCCTGAAAAAAAACAAAATGCCCATATAATATTATCATTTGTTTTAGCATTGTCAGCTCTGCCTGCTGTTACAGATTTGGGATTGTGTTGACACAAACAGTGAAGTGTATTCTTGCCAGGTTGCCTGTGTGTGTGTGTGTGTGTGTGTGTGTGTGTGTGTGTGTGTGTGTGTGTGTGTGTGTGTGTGTGTGTGTGTGTGTGTGTGTGTGTGTGTGGTTACTGAGGCATGCCGGAATGTAAGATTAAAAAGTACTAGTGTACTAACCTATAATGTTGAACCAGAGGAGGCTTGGTGTGATCTCAGTGCTGATGATTCCCACCATTTGAGTGACAGGGTCTGACTCCATGACAGCAAAGGTGTAGTGGTCCTCATCGAAAGCCAGAGACTCTGTGCTGGGTTCTGGTTGTGGCAGCCATTCAACATCCAGACGTGACTTCGACATTCTTGCAGGGCTGCCATGATCTGTGGCTTTTATCTGAAATATAAGAGGTTTTGAAAATTAATGTACACTATAAACTGTATCTTGTCAGCATAACCAATAGTCCAATGCATGCAACCATTATTATTAGTAGTAGTAGTAGTAGTATTAATAATAATAATAATCACATAATATCCTGAATCAACTTTTCCACATTTTTAATGTGTGTTGAAGATAACAAAACATAACAACAGTATATTTTATATTTAGTGTTATTTTGTACCGTTAAAATATTGTAGCTGCCTCGTGTAAACTCTCCATTGGCGGTCACTACCCCTGTGGTTGGGTGGATTTCATAATGCGTGTCCATGCTTTCTTCCAAGCTGTAGGTGATCTGGCTGTTGGAACCTTCATCTTTATCACATGCAATCATCCTGTAGACTTCCTGGGACAAGACCTTGTTCTTGTTTTCTGTCAGTTTGACCTGGAACAGCTTGTGACTAAACTGAGGGCTATTATCATTCTCATCCAGTACCTGAATTACCACTGTGGCTGTGGAGCGCAGTGGAGGATCTCCATTATCTGATGCAATAACCTACACAAACAGAAATAACATCAATGGTTATGTTTCACGGAACAAGGTTATATCCCATGTGTAGCATATCGCTGAATTCTATCATCCACTTCTGTCCAATTAGTTTCCGAGGTCATTCTTAGATCATTAAGGAGTAAACTACTTATCTGGTTCTACCTTCAGTGCTTTGAGTGCAGTAAACAGAGTTGAAGTAAGTGGGTGTTTAATTTAATATTGAAATATTGAAATTGAAGACACAAGTAGTCGGATTGCAGACATATCTATAGGCGTAAGTGTCAGTAAGACACTTAATTATAAATATATATATATATCAGTATAATATGCTGAAATTTAGATTTTGATTTATAAATACTCTCAAATAACAATGAAATGCCATTTGAGCCCATTATTAAGTACAGCAGCGTCTCAGTAATATGCACATGTTGGGCTCCAATCCACCCCAATGTGTATTAAATCATACTGCACTTTGGAATTTTTGTTATTTTATATATTTTTTTGCATTCTGAATCATCAAGCAAAATAAAAAAATAGATTTTTGGTCATCCCCATGTTGCAAATTATCTAAGCGGTGACTGCATATGAAGAAGAAATGCATTTAACAGAAGAACATATTTACAAGATTCAACTGTACATATATACAGGGATCCCTCACTTTCCGCTGTTAATTGGGACCGAGACCCCCCCTCCCCGCGACCACCAAATTCCACCAAGTAGGATCAACCCCCCCCCCCCCATCCTGACTGACATATGTATACATGTGTATATATAATCAATAAATACATATTCAACGCTATAAATGCTTATAATAATGATTAAACATTCAAAAATAATGCATAAGATGTAAATAAAATATAAATACACACACATACAGACGCACACATGCACACAGATAAAAATGTAAGTAGTTTTGATGGGGGGTTTTGGGTTGTTATTTGTTTTTGTTTGGGGGGGGTTGCATAATTGCCCTTATTTTGTGGCATTTTCCATATTTTTTAATTCAACGAATATTTAAAAAAAAAAAACGATGCACTGACGCCACATGAATTGAAGCGCGAAGTAGTCAGGGATCACTGTATATACATATATACATACACACATATATATATATATATACATACACACACATACATATATATATATATATATATATATATATATATATTACATATACATATATATATATATATATATATATATATATATATATATATAATACTATTATACACTTACTATACACAAATTCATTAGAAATCTGCAATAAATAAGTGAAATATCAACATTTTGATTTTTTGATTTTGATTTTGAAGCGTGAAGTAGTCAGGGATCCCTGTATATATACTGTATATATATATATATATATATACATACACACACACACATATATATATATCTCATACATATATATATATATATACATCTTCTTCTTCTTTTCCTTTCGGCTGTTCCCTTCAGGGGTCGCCACAGCAAATGATCTGCCTCCATCTCTCCCTATCCTCTGCATCTTCTACTCTTACTCCAACGACCTTCATGTCCGCCTTCACTGCATCCATAAATCTTCTCTTTGGTCTTCCTCTGGGCCTTTTGCCTGGTAGTTCCAACCTCAGCATCCTACGACCAATATACTCACTATCCCTCCTCTGTTGCATGTCCAAACCATCTCAATCTAGCCTCTCTGACTTTGTCTCCAAAACATCTAACATGTGCTGTCCCTCTGATGTACTCATTTCTGATCCTATCCATCCTCGTTACTCCCAAAGAGAACCTCAACATTTTCATCTCTGCTACCTCCAACTCTGACTCCTGTCTTTTCCCAGGGCCACTGTCTCTAAACCATACAACATTGCTCGCCTCATCCCCCTCTTGTACACTTTTCCCTTCATTCTTGCCCATACTCTCTATCACACATCACACAGGACACTTTTCTCCATCCATTCCAACCTGCCTGCAGCAGCTTCTTCACCTCTTTTCCACACTCTCCATTGCTCTGGATTGTTGAGCCTAAGTACTTAAAATCCTCCACCTTCTTTATCTCTGCCCCCTGTAACCTCAAAGTTCCTCTTGGGTCCTTGTCGTTCACACACATGTATTCTGTCTTACTAAGACTAACCTTCAATCCCCTCCTTTCCAGGGCATACCTCCACCTCTCTAGATTTTCCTCCACTTGGTCTCTGCTCTCACTACAGATCACAATGTCATCTGCAAACATCATAGTCCATGGAGATTCTTGCCTAACCTCATCTGTTAGCCTGTCCATCACCATAGCAAACAAGAAGGGGCTGAGAGCTGACCCTTGATGTAGTCCCACCTCCACCTTGAACTCTTCTGTCACACCGACAGCACACCTCACCACTGTCTTACATCTATCATACTTGTCCTGCACCACTCTAACATACTTCTCTGTCCTCCAGACTTCCTCATACAATACCACAGTTCTTCTCTCGGCACCCTGTCATATGCTTTCTCCAGATCCACAAAGGCACAATGCAGCTCCTTCTGACCTTCTCTGTACTTCTCTATTAACATCCTCAAAGCAAACACTGCATCTGTGGTGCTCTTTCTTGGCATGAAACCAAACTGTTGTTCACAAATGCTGACCTCTGCCCTTAGTCTTGCTTCCACTATTCTTTCCCATAGCTTCATTGTATGGCTCATCAACTTTATCCCTCTGTAGTTGCCACAACTCTGTACATCGCCCTTGTTCTTAAAAATGGGCACAAGCACACTTCTCCTCCATTCCTCTGGCATCTGCTCACTTTCTAAGACCTTGTTGAATATTCTTGTCAGAAAATCTACTGCTACCTCCCTAGACACTTCCATACCTCAACTGGTATGTCATCAGAGACCAACTGCCTTTCCACTCTTCATCCTCTTCAATGCCCTCCTCACTTCTCCCTTACTAATCTTTGCTACTTCCTGCTCCTCAAGCAGTCACCCCTTCTACTCTTTTTTTCTCTCTCATTTTCCTCATTCATCAGCTCTTCAAAGTACTCTTTCCATCTTCCCAGCACACTTCTGTCATCAGTCAATACATTTCCCTCTCTGTCCTTTATCACTCCTAACTTGCTGCACGTCTTTCCCATCTCTATTTCTCTGCTGTGCTAACCCTGTATAGATCATTTTCTCCCTCCTTACTGTTCAACCTATCATACAAGTCATCACTCGCCCTCTGTTTGGCCTTTGACACTGCTACCTTAAGCCTTACGCTGTGTCTCCCTGTACTCCTGTTTACTCTCTTCGGTCCTCTCAATGTCCCACTTCTTCTTGGCTAACCTCTTCTTTTGTACACACTCCTGCACTTCCTCATTCCACCACCAAGTTTCCTTATCTACTTTCCTTCCAGAGGACATACACCAAATACTCTCCTACCGGTCTCCCTGATCACATTGGCTGTGGTTGTCCAGTCCTCTGGAAGCACTTCCTGACTACCCAAAGCCTGTTTCAACTCCTCCTTGAAGACAACCACGACCTCTTCCTTTTCAGCTTCCACCACTTTGTCTTCTGCTCTACCTTTGCCTTTTCACCTTTCTCACCATCAGTGTCATCCTGCACACCACCATCCTATGCTGTTTGGCAACACTCTCACCCACTACTACTTTGCAGTCACTGACTTCCTTCAAATTACCTCGCCTACACAAGATGTAGTCTACCTGTGTGCTCTTACCTCCGCTTTCATAAGTCACCCTATGCTTCTGTTTCTTCTGGAAGAAAGTATTCACCACAGCCATTTCCATCCTTTTTGCAAAATCGATCAACATCTGTCCTTCTCGTTCCTGTCCTGGATACCAAACCTGCCCATCACTTCCTCGTCCCCTCTGTTGCCTGCACCAACATGTCCATTGAAGTCTGCTCCAATGACCACTCTTTCACCTCTGGGGTCCTCTGCATCACTTCATCTAACTCACTCCAGAATCTCTCCTTCTCTTCTAGCTTACATCCTGCCTGTGGGGCATAAGCACTAACAACATTGACTATCACGCCTTCAATTTCTAGCTTGAGGCTCATCACTCTGTCTGACACTCTGTTCACTTCTAGAACATTCTGACAAACTCCTCCTTCAAGATGACTCCTACTCCATTTCTCTTCCCATCCACACCATTATAAAACAGTTTAAACCCTGCTCTAAGCTTTTAGCCTTTCTCCCTTTCCACCTTGTCTCCTGAACACACAGTATGTCCACCTTCCTCCTCTGCATCATGTCAGCCAGCTCCCTATCTTTTCCTTGCATAGTTCCAACATTCAAAGTCCCTACTCTCAGTCCGAGGCTCACGCATTTCCTCTTCTCTCTCTGCCTCACGGACCGCGCCTCCGCCTCTCTTCTTGACGTCTTCGACCAACAGTAGTCCAATTTCCATCAGCACCCTGTTGGTTGACAGCACTGATGGCGGTCGTTGTTAACCCGGGCCTCGACCGATCCGGTATGAATTTTGTTTTGATCATTTGCATTTTTAAATGTGGCAGAAGTTTTACGCCGGATGCCCTTCCTGTCGCAACCCTCTGCATTTATCCGGGCTTGGGACCGGCATAAGGGGGAGAGACACTGGTTAGTGCCCCCCCCGCCTCATGGCTGCATTATATATATATATATACATATATATATATATATAAAATACTATTATACACTTACTATACACAAATTCATTAGAAATCTGCAATAAATAAGTGAAATATCAACATTTTGTTCAGTTTATTACGGTTTAGATTTTATTTGTGTTTACGAGGTGAAGAAAGAAAGCTGAACAAATTATTTTATTGCTAAACATAAAATCCAGCACAAAACATTTTTCTATAATAATAAAGGCCTCATTTACATTTATTACAGTTAGCATTGTTTTTCAATACTTTCTACAGTTTCTCGAAATTCTCCTTTCAAATTGTTTTTAAAATTCTTCATAAAAGCTGCCTTTCGATGAAACCTTTGTGCAGTCTTTTATAAATGTATTTAAATCAAATCTGTTTCTAATTTATTTCTTATTGTTTTTAATTCACAGGGGGGGTGTTTGGGATTGTTGTTTTTCTGATATTTGTACAAATTTACACCCAAAATTTATTTGCATTTCTCTCAGTTGGGAAAAGTATTCTTTGTAAAGTTTATAACAGTTATAGATGATCAGAATCTACAGAAATTTGTTAACCTGAGGATTGGAAAACTAATGCTTCAAACTGATGTTGATTTTTTTTTTTTTTTCTTACAGGAGAGTGGATCAAACAACAAAAACATTGGTGTTATGTGATAATTACTTCCAGGGGCCGCACAGCGCTGCAGTGCTTAGCACATCTGCCTCACTGAAAAAAAGGTCCTGGATTTGAACCCCGGCCTCACCACGGGCATCCATTTCCTTGTGGCGTTTTCGTGTTCTTTCTGCTTATGTAAGTTTCCTCCTGTACTCCAGTTTCCTTGCACAAGTCTTATTATTCCGCATTAGGATAAAATGCTCTTTCAAATTGCCTCTCGGTGTGAGTCTGAGTGTGAGTGTGAATGAATGGCTGGTGTGTGTTGACCCTGTGATAGACTGGCAAGCCATTCAGGGTGTACCCATCCTTCACCTCGAATAATCTAAGATAGACTAGAGCCTATTTATTTTTCTTGTTGTTGTCAGTATTAAGCTTAATATATGCTTTCGAGCTTAACATTGACAACAACAAAAAAAAAATAAATATGAATAATTGATGAATAATACAGAAAGAAAGAAGAAGCATGCAAGCTCACCTCAATGATGTGCTCTGCTCTTTGTTCACGATCTAAGGCTGAGACGGTGCTAATTGCACCTATGCAAACACAAGGGGTGGGAGTAGGGGTAACACATGGGGTAATCAATGGTATGGCAGTCAAATGGAAGGCACACCTGTTTGTAGAGCTCCAAATGGGGGTTTTACTCTCCCTTAATAGAGTTTTGCTTTCAGTGTTTGACTAGCTCAGGAGTCCAGTTTAACTGCTCTTGTAAAAAGACAAAGTCTTTCCATTATTAAAAAAAAAAAGCTGTTATTACTTTGAGTACAGAAAAGCAGAGATCAAAAATGTAATGGTGGTTCTCATATAGGTGCCCCAACAAGAGCCACGGGTGAAACACATCATAATTCAGGTAAATAAATATTTTATGAAAATACAACTAAGAGATAAACAAACAAAAAAGAGTGTTGGAATAATTTGGCAGTGAAGATAAAATATGCAATCAAAGGTAGTTTACAGTCGCACTGTTTTCTAAAAGATAGATAAGCAGGGAGTTTCCGCCTTTCCCGCACTTTAAACCAGCCCTGCTGGACTTTTTAACTGCTCTGTGTTTAGGCAGGTGTCAGTGAGTAAAGCATGGTTTTGTCATTACTATCCACCCAGACAACTTCAGCGTCATTGTATAACTTTAAAAAATGTTCTAAAACATATAAAGAAACACAAGCAAATTTATTGACCAAATCTGGATCCGCCATTTCAATCATCCTGTTTACACTAAAATGTAAATGTAATGTATCAGTTCATTTTCTGTAACCGCTTAATCCTAATTAGGGTCGCGGGGAGGCTGGAACCCATCCCAGCTGCCTCCAGGCAAGGGCAAAGTACACCCTGGACATCTTGCCGGGCCATCGCAGGGCGGAAACACGCTGACGGCTTTTGCAGCCTACTCTTGTTGAAAGTCAGCAATGGTTCTTTTGGTGCTGCTGGTTTTCACCCAGGTTTTTTTTTTTTTCAACCAAATTGTCGCGACATGTTTTTCGCCCAACTTTTTTTTTTTTTATAATTTTTTAGGGTTGGGGTTAGGAATGAAAACCATCTAAGCGAAAAACAGGGTTACGGTTGGGGTTAGGGTTAGGAGCGAAAACCATCTAGACCAAAAACACCTGGGTGAAAACCACCTGGGAGAAAATCATATGAGCGAAAACCATGGAAATTGGTTCTTTTACATGAACCTCACACCATAGACCAGGGTTGCTCAATCCTGCTACTGGAGATCTACCTTCCAGATGACTTTATCTCCAACCCTCCAATCTCCATGTAAGATCCAGTCAGGTCTTGATTATATGATTGGATGGTTAGGTGGGCATGATTAGGGTTGGCGTGAATATCTTCTGGAAGGTAGATCTCCAGGAGTAGGATTGAGCACCCCTGCCATAGACAGTGAGAGACACGGCCGGCCTTTGATAACCCAGTTAGCTGCACTAAGAGTAAAATGTAATATGTTGCTATGAATCATTTGTACGATGAGGCTCTAATTATAATCCACCCGAAATTTCATTTCTTTTGTCTTCGGCAATTGCACTCATTGTTCTTCTCCTAAATGAAAAGATTTTGCTACACTAAGCTGTTAAGGCGGTTAGCTTCGTCATGCTGCTCACTCTGTGGATCTGAGTCATCCACACCTTGTTCTAACATGGGGTTGTTGTTACATCCAGCCACAGCTGCCTGATGAAAAGATCTCAATAAACGCTGTGCTATTCCGTGCCAATTTGGCTTCAGACATCACATCTTCACATTAGATAGTTATCATTCTTCATCCTTTAGGTTTGCAGGCAATGTTTGCCAACTGTCTAACTTTTTATTTTGTCCTTTCCACCTCACATTTTGACAATGAGGCTACTGACTGATGAACAATGCTTCAAAGTACACTGATGCAGATTGCGCTAAAATTATCACCCTACCAATAAAAAATAATAACCGTCTGTGATTTGAAGTTTCCCTCCATTTGCGACAGACAATTGTAATGCCCTATATGCAGGATGGAGTGAGCTGTGCATGGTCTAGCTTAGCCTGGGGTGGAGCTTATGAAGCAACAAAGAAATGAGAAACTGTGAACGAACAAGTACAAGCTTGTGATGCTGGTTAATGCTGTCCTAATTTTCTAGGCACACTTCAAAGATCCTGACTGAGCCGTGCAGTAATCAAAGGCCAGAGATAAGATGTTTTAGAAACTTTGCATTGCATTAAAGTTTTCTATATAATAGTAGAGTTTTACACCGTGTAATTATTGATTATTAAGTGTGTGTTCTTATTTGAGCACACCTTAGTTACACCTAGCTTCTGCCAGAACTTGTCTGAACTGTCATATCCTGCAGGGGGTTTTTTTGTTTTGTTTTTTTTTTTTTTTTTAACTCAAATCATTCCTTTGCAGATCCTGATAAAACACTGTTGCTTCACAGCAAGAAGGTTCTCAGTTCGAATCTCAACAATGGCATATGGCATTACTGTGTCTTCTTCTTATTTTTCTTTCGGATGTTCCCTTCAGGGGTCACCACAGTGAATCATCTGCCTCCATCTCACCCTATTCTCTGCATCTTCTACCCTTACTCCAACTACCTTCATGTCCTCCTTCACCACATCCATAAATCTTCTCTTTGGTCTTCCTCTAGGCCTTCTGCCTGGTAGTTCCAATGTCAGCATCCTACTACCAATATATTCACTATCCCTCCTTTGTACATGTCCAAACCATCTCAATCTCGCCTCTCTAACTTTGTTTCCAAAACCTCTTACTTGTGCTGTCCCTCTGATGTACTCATTAATGGCATTACTGTGTGGAGTTTACATATTCATGCTCAAATTTGCATGAAATTCCTTAGGGTATTCCATTATCCTTCCAAAGTCCAATGGCACACATTAAGTCAACTGGCTACTCTAATTTGCCTGAAGGTGTGATAGTTGGTGCTGCTGGTTTTCGCCCAGATGGTTTAGGGCTAGGGTTAGGGGTTGGGTTAGGGTTAGGGTTAGGGTGGGCAAAAACCACCTGGGCGAAAACCATATTGGCGAAAACCATGGAAATCGTGATAGTTGATTGTATCTATGTAAGCCCTGGAATGTACTGGTGACCTGTTCAGGGTGTACCTCACCTCCCACTCAAAGTCCTCTGGAATTGAAGCAATAAAATAAAAAACCAATAAGTCACACTCCATGAAATGAGACTGATGGGGGTTTTTGATCTCAGTGCCTCAATTACCTCCAGTTTCCTCCCTCAACTCTAACGCGTGAATGAAAAATAATTTTAAAAAAATGCCATCTCAATACAGTAACACAATTTCTGCATGACTCATCACGGTGATTATGTTATAATAAATATGCTAAAAGGCTCAGGAGTAAAAATGAAAGACTTTGAAGTCATGCAGTACCTGTCTTTGAATTGATATTGAAATACGTCCTCTGAGAATCTGGTATATGAAAAGTTAACTTCCCCTCAGACGACTTGTCCACATCTGTGGCAGCTACTTTCAATACAGGTTTGTCTTTGGACAAATTTTCTTGGATTGAAGCAAAGTAGATAGGTTGGGACAGCTCGGGAGGATTGTCATTGATATCCAAAACTTCAATGTAGACTTCGCTCCAGGCGACAAGAGGAACAGTTCCCAAATCAGTAGCACATACAGTCAACCAGTAGTGTGTTACTGCCTCTCTGTCCACTGTGTCTGCCAAATGAACCACTCCTGAAAAAATAAGACATAAATAATACTTTTCAATTACAGGACTATGGTGTATTACAGAAGATCATATACGAAGTATAACATCGAAGAATTCATATTTGATCAGCACATTCATGCATTCATTCCTATCTTATGTGATTGTTTTCATACAACACTACTGAAGCTAGCTGGTTAGATGGTTGAGTAATCTTCTCAGTAGCAGCTCTCACAAGGTTATGCTAGTGTGATTATTCTAATACACTATTGAGACCAGAGTTACAGCAAATACACTGAGGGTAGAAAAACATATTGTTATTATAAAGGTTTGACAAATTTATATAACAGTTCATTTATGTCATATTTATAACATTAATGTAAAAGGAATATCCAGAGTAGCACATTGTAACAGCCTGCGGTAAGGCGGTTGCTTTCATATTTTCAGATACAGGAAAGCAGGATTGACAACTTTGATTTTCTTGGAAATACAGTCAGCAGGAACCAACTTGTTCCATGGATGTTCGTGTTATATGTAAATGTAACTATATATGATTGTATTGTTAAAATATATGTGTTGTTTACTCATAAGTAGTGAAACACACAAGTGTATATATATATATATATATATATATATATATAAAATATAAAATATACACCCAGAGCTTTGGGCTGCCACACACATTAGTGGCACCTGGAGAGCAGTTGGGGGTTAGGTGCCTCAGTTAGTCAGCTCACACCCCCACCACTACACATTTTCCTGCTGGTTTCATGAGTCAAACCAATGACCATTCGGTCCCAAAGCCACTTCTTAACCTTTAGGCTATGGCCGCCACACATATATATATATATATGTATGTGTGTGTGTGTGTGTATCTATCTATCTATCTAGTGCCTGAGTCATAGGGCGGCCATTAGCGACTCGCCATGAAGGATAACGCCCTGGTTATCATCTTCATGGAGGTTTTCTTGGCAGCATTAGTGCAGTGGTTTGCCATATATATATATATATATATATATATATATATATATATAGAGGATTTTCTGAGTAGATCCTTCCGTAGGAGAGTGCTCAATACTTTTTGGTAGAGCAAATAACAAAAGGACAGGACAAAGACTTTCTATTGAAACTCCATTTATCACTACAGATCTGTTTCGAGGGGTGGTGAAACCATCCTCTCTCTTCAGGTGATTATAGAAGAATATATATATATATATATATATATATATATATATGTATATGTGTAGAGAGAGCGAGAGAGAGAGAGAGAGAGCGAGAGAGAGAGAGAGAGAGAGAGAGAGAGAGAGAGAGCGAGAGTCTGCTTTGGGATCATTCATCCCCAAGAGCACTATTAAGCTGAGGCACTGATGTTAGCCGCTGACACCTGGGGCAGATGGCATTCTATCATTCAATCATTCATTTTCTGAACTGCTTAATCCTAAACAGGGTCACAGGGAGACTGGTGTCCATCTCAGTCGACACTGGGTGAGGACGGGGTACACCCTGGACAGATCGCTAGGCCCAGTTGGCATTCGGGTTCTTCCCAAATATGCTCAATGCGGTTAACATCAGTGCTCTGTGAGAGCAATCATGTTCTCCCACTTTAACCTTGGCAAGGTATCAATGTCTTCATGGAGCTCACTAGATGTGCAGGTGAAATATCATGTTCGAACAGGCTTGGGTCTATTAGTCAGAGGAAAGGGAAATTATAACCCAACAGTAAATGAAGACATTTTGTACAACTATGTACTTTTAAATTTGGAGACACAACTTTGGGAAGAAGCTACATCTCGATCTGATGGTTAAGTGCCTATAAACTTTTGTCCATGTAGTGAGTGTGTGTGTGTGTGGGGGGGGGGGGTGTATTATTAATTATGTGTTATGAATATGGCTTTATTCAATAATCTAGCATACCTGTTTCTTGATCAATGATGAAGACACCAAGTCCTGTCCCATCATGAATGCGATATCTAACGACTCCATCTTTGCCCGTATCTTTATCCATTGCTGTCACAGTCAGTACCGAAGTGCCTATGCTGGCATCTTCCAAAATTGTAGCATTGTACACAAATGAGTTGAAAACTGGATTATTCAGATTTTCGTTGACATCCAGCACTTCAATTTCAATGAAGCATGAGGCCGACAAGGACCTTGGTTTTCCTTGATCCACACTACGAACTGTTAGATTATAAAACTGCTTTTTCTCAAAGTCCAATTCCTTGTCAAGAGTGAGTAAGCCCGTGTTTGTGTCCAGGGAAAAGGTGCCACCTGCATTGTTCTTCAGGTTATAGCTTATAGTCCCTCCACTGTCCAAATCTAAGTCATAGCTTTCAACCCATAACAGCGCTGTGCCTGGAGGAGCATCTTCAGGAACTTTAATCCTGTAGACTTTAGGTACAAACACAGGTGGATTATCATTGATATCTTCAAGGACAACCACTAACTCTGCTATTGAGATAAGTTGAGGGTCTTCTTTCGCTGAGTCCCTGGCTTCAATTCTTAAGTCATATCTGGGGAAAGTCTCTCTATCCAGATTTGCTTTTACAATCACATCCCCAAAGACCTCATCGACTTTGAACAGGTTAGTAAATGTTAGTAAGGAATATTTGATCATTCCATTGTCATCTTGATCTGAATCCACTGCATTCACTTTAAAGATGGTTTTGTCAAGCTCGGTGTTTTCAGGGATTCGAACAACATATCTTGGTTGAGAAAATAATGGTGGGTTGTCATTTACATCCAAGACGTTGACCGCAAGCAGTTTCCATGCCGATGTTTGTGGAGTACCTAAGTCATACACGGTTATGTTCAGAATGTAGAATGGTTTTGTTTCTCTATCCAATGGACAGATGATTTTTAGTTCTCCTGTGTTCATGTCAATTGTGAAGCATCCATCTTCATTCCCACTTGAAATTACATACACAAGCCTGCCATTAAGGCCACTGTCATTATCAGTGGCCTCAAAGGTTAGTATCGGTGAATTGAGAGCAAAGTCTTCCCTCACATCAATTGAGCTTGGATTGGTCGGAGCAAACTTTGGAGAGTGATGATTGATGATATAAACATCAGAGAAGGTGTCTTCCTCTTGGTCAGACAGGACAGGCTTGATTGATTCAATGAGCTTCTGGGTCAGTTGTCTGGATATTCCAGTTTCCTGACAGTGTCTTATAACTTCCTTTCCTTTCTCTGTTATATGTATTGTGACAGTAGTGGACTCAGTGGTATACTTTCCATCAGTTGCAGTTATTTGTAGGGTAAATAAAGAGTTTTTCACAAGAATCTCAACAGGGATTGGTTGAGCTAAAGTGATGCTGCCGGTAACTGCATCAATTCTAAACAACTTGTGCTCATTTCCTGATTGGATTCTGTAATGTATTTGCTCTAGCTCATCATAATCAACTGCAAAAACATCGACAATGTTACTTTCAACCTTTAAATCTTGCGGAATGGAGATATTGCATGCCACCCTTTCGAAGCGTGGAAAGTTATCATTGATGTTGATCATCGTGATGGTCACAGTACACTCACTGACATGGCTAAAGGGACTTCCACTGTCAGAAGCCCAGATCCTGAGATGGTACCATCTTTTCATGAATTCATAATCAAGCTCCTCAGAGGTCGAAATAACTGCTGTTAATGGATCGATGACAAAAGGTAGTGGAGCTTTGTTTGCAATCGCATAGGTGATGAAACCATTGTTTTCCCTGTCCACATCAATTGCAGAGACACTTAAAACACTAGTTCCTATAGGAACATTCTCTTGCACGGTAGCCTGGTATGATCGTGACGTAAATGCCGGCGCATTGTCATTCTCATCGGTTACCTCAACTATGACATGAGCTTTGGCTTCACCAGGTTTGACTAAGACATCAAATTCATAATGAGATTTCTTTTCAAAGTCAAGATTCCCAGAAGTGACAATAATGCCAGTTCTGGGATTGATCTTGAATTTGTGGCTATCCGGGTTGTTTTTGATATGGTACGTGACATTTGTTTTCAGTGGATGGATGGACACTTTGAGTACGTGGGTCTTTGGTGGGGAAATTTCACTGAGTGTTACTCGATATATTGTTTGCTCGAATATCCCAGGGGTAAGCTGAGGTGGAGGGATATGAATTTCCTTAACTGGAGTTAGCAAAGTGGGGTTACTTCTGTCTTTTGCCTGAAGGGAAAATTTGAATCCTTGTGTGTTTTCGGCCCAGTTAATCCGTTTCACTGAGACCACTTGAAAGTCATTACCCTGCAAAGCAGATGGAATAATCTCAAAATCCTTCACTGGATCTTCTGCAACTATACTCAAAGAGGCAGCTCGTGACTTTACATGGGGCTCTAGCTTGATGTTCATACTAACTCCTTCAGGATCCATTTGAGCAGCGTCTGAAGTGAAAGGTGAGATAAGAGTAAAATTATCAATGACCTTTTTAACGTTTACGACCACCGTGGCTACATTTCCAAACTTCCGGACCCCAGAGATTTTCTTCGTCCTGTCCTCAGCCATAATTGTGAGGTCATACCTGTTTTTCAGACTGGCATTGAGCCGTTTAACGAGCATGACAGTGCCCGAGAAAGGATCCACAGAAAATGGATGTGATTTGGTGGTGAAGGAATAATAGAACTCTGCATTGCTACCAATATCAGCATCTGTTGCGCTTACTCTCACCACACTTGATTTCAATGGCGTGTCCTCTTTGATTGCCACATTGTAAGAAGCCGGGTAGAAAAGAGGTTTCAGATCATTTCTATCAAGCACTTGGATCAGAACTTTCGTTCTGGATTGATAGTCATATGTGCTCTCTGTAGCTTCAACAGTCAGAGTATAGGCATCTCGTACTTCTCGGTTGAGCATTACCGGTGAAAGAGAGTTGCTACTGCCGGTTGCTATCCTCAGAAAGCTGAAATCCCCTATGGTTAACTCCTCCGCTTTGAAAAGGCCATCTTCATCACCAGAGACAACCCTGTACTTGATGTTCCATAAGGGATCAGAAACTATAACGCCCATTCGTACTGGGCTCTCCACATAGGTCCGCGGGGCAGAGTTCTCATTAATGGTGGCATTATATAAGTGATGGGTGAACTTCAGAGGAGAGTTGTCCTTTTCAAGGCTCCCCTGAACTCTTACTATGTATAGCAGTACTGCTACAAGATTGAGTAGTTTTGCCCTGTCGGTCAAGGCCATCCTCAGAGGCTCCTCATGGACCCTTAGACCTGAAAAAGAGAAGAAAAATAAATGTGTATAAAAAATGTGACTATGGTCAGGAACAGAAATGCTGGTTTTTAATCATTGTAGCTCATTTCTGTATTAATCTATTACATTATACAACAAACTTTGTCATATACCACATAAAATAAATATATATTAAGGATATAATACACAGCACACAGTACCCTTCATGCATACTCAGTGAAAGACTTTCTCACACACACACACACACACACACACACACACCAAGTGAAAGCCCATAGGCAGGTATTCATTCTCATGTTCTAACATGCCTCAACAAAAGCAACATTTTTTTGTGTGAGCTTATGAAATAGCATTTGCTCAACAGGTCTGCTCTCTTTAGCTTTTCAGATCATTTCATGCATCCTAAAAAAAAAAAAAATCATCCAGGCAATGTGCTTCCTGGGGTTTCCCCCCAAAAAACGAATACCCTTGTGAATGAATTACTCATGAAAATCTGATTCACAATAAATTTTAAACTGAGTGTGTTATTGAGAACACCTGAGTTTTTCCTTAATACATTTGTCTGTATAATCAGAATATTAACTGCAGGCTGTATACGTGACACCCTGAACCCTCCCTGGGGCAAAATAAGTTTAGAAAAGTGGGAGATCTGAGTAAGAAAGTGCACTCATCTATGAGTAACACTATGTGTCATGAGTTTTTGCTACAAGATATAGATGATAGTATTAGCTACCTGTCGCTGCATGCTCAGGCCAGATTTTAACCCCATCGCTTGAGTTTACCATAAATTCGGAAGTGAAAAAAATGGTTCACGGTGTAGATCTGTTTTTTCATACTGGTATTAGTGCAATCTTTTATGTATGTGGGAAGGCAGTGATCTCTTCTTCTTTTCCTTTCAGCCGTTTCCCTTTATCCAGGGGTCGCCACCTGTGATTTGGCATAGGGTTTTATGTCGGATGCCTTTCCTGACACAACCCTTTAGCAAGGGACAGAAACACGCTGACGGCTTTGCAGCTCCTCTTTATGAAAGTCAGCAATGGTTCTTTTACATGAACCTCTCACCATAGACAGTGAGAGACATGGCCCGCCTTTGATATCCCAGTTAGCTGCACCGGGGGGGGGGGGGGGTTTGGGCAGTGACAACCTTGTGGAGAGTGGGGCTCGAACCCCCAACCTTAAGATCAGCGATCCAGCACCCTATACCACTTGGCCACCACCACCCTTGTAGGCTGCACTGTGTTAATTAATAAATATTAGCAGTCACTGCTACCATACATATTCTGTTTATTTTGCTAAATGGTTATTTATTTATGTATTTACAGAAATATCTTCATATAGTCACTAAGAAAAATCTCTTTCTATACTTATTATGTGTTTAAAAAGAATGATAAGTCAAGGCTTAAAGTGTGTGTGTGTGTGTGTGTGTGTGTGTGTGTGTGTGTGTGTGTGTGTGTGTGTGTGTGTGTGTGTGTGTGTGTTCTCGCAGCTATATTATAAGTTTTTAAGAGAACCAGGACACCATTTGGTTACAACAGAAACCTGTTCCTGATTTTCAAGACACATCTTGTAAAAACTGGTCATTTTATCCTTTCTGATGGTCCTGATAATATAAATAAATAATCCCAAGTTTAAATGTTTACATAACGCAGTGAGTACAAAATCATTTCATTAGCATCTTAATTGTGTTGCTTCTACTTAATGTAGCTGAGGCAGACTTAGTCCCTGCCTCCACACTCAGTGCCACACTGACCCAGATTCCCAGGAAGAGATATGGAAATTACATTTACATTTACAGCATTTGGCACACGAGCTTTTTTTTTTGTACAACTGCGCAATTGAGGGTTAAGGGCCTTGCTCAAGGGCCCAACAGCGGTGATAATGGGGATCGAACCGCTGACTTTCAGATCAGTAACTTATTGCCTTTTCCACCAGGTCACCACTGCCCTTCCAAATGACATTTAGGACGTAGTTTGTGCAGCAAACAGAAATTCTGCTGTCCTTTTACCTTCAGCAATAAACTACAATAAAAATGTAACTCTAATTTTATATGAAATGTGTACATATTATATAATCCATTTTTTATGAATGAGGTGTAAAAGGATTGAATGAATGATAACTTTACCCGAATGTCGCACATTACAGTACACGCGTTCCTGAACGCGGGAGATGTTCCCTTTGTTCTGTAAACAAAAAGTAAACAAACCAAGTGTCTTGTCTCGACTGGAGGAGGAAGAACAGGAACGTTAAAATGATTTGCAATGCAGCAATCTGCATGTCCATCTCGGGGAAGCTTAACCCTACGTGTAGATCAATTTGCAGTGACAGAGCAATCAGTAACCTGGTAAAGCCTTTCAATCCTGAGGAAACCAGTTCTTTTTACAATTGTGATGTTTTTTGCTAAACACACATATACACCATGCTACAATAATGTTTACATTGCACTTCTGCGAGTTCAAATAAGACTTACATGCATGTATTAGTGTTCACTTTCAGGTTGTCTTATTGTCAAAGTCACACAAAATGTGTACTGTAATATCTCCCTGCATAAATGCATTGGCAGGATAAATCATCTGATTATTGTTTTTGCTTTATAATAAGAGGGACAAATCCATCAAAATACATAAATACATAAATAAATAAATACATAAATAAATAAAACTTAGTTCAACCAAGTAGATATAAAAGCACGGACAAACTAGCCACACACAAACGCCTCCTGTGACAGCACACCTACCCGAATTCCTGAGTGGAAACTCCTCATGGAACCTTTCCTGCCTTTCCCTACAGCTCTGCTAATTTATGATTCCAATGTGAGATTAAAAGTTGTGATTTGTCCATAATGCTGCTGTAAATAAAGTGAAAAGAATCCCAACACAACCAACAGTTGGGTTCCTCACACTGGCTGGTCCCGAATTTACACAAATGAAAGGTGGTGTAGAGCGTTTGTGAGCTACTGAGCCACCTTCTTCCCTCAGGACATTCATCCCTCCCCAATCTGTCCCTCCCTCTAACTGACACCCTCCTCCACTCTCAAACACCCAGACACCAAGCACATGTCTGTTTCTGGTCATATTTCATTCTAGCTTCCTGCACCATCATGCATTTGGGCTGTGAATGTCACACAAAATTTGGGTTGGTATAGGACCATGCAGGGAGCAGGGATTAGGTTGGTGGAGTGCTTTTTATTACTTTATTGCACACTTTTAACCAGTTGCTGCTTCCATTTACAGATTAAAATCAGAGGGCTTACATTTCCCTGAAGGCAAAAAACTGCTTTGTGAGATCCAGTAAACGCTTTCCGGATTTCCAATGAACGGTTAAAATTTCAATGGATACAGCTTTCTGTTTGCTTTACAATCACATCAGAATGAGTTTGGAAGTATAATACATTTTAGAAAATTTAGAGCTGTCCCAACCGGCACTAAAGCATGAGCTTTTATATGGGTTCTTTAATACCACCTACACCCTAAAGCTAAATATCTTAATTTTCTCGTTATGTAAACAACAGTGCTCTTGGTTAGAAAACTCGTTGAGTGAGATGTGTGTGAGGTTTGGGAAGGTCTGAAAGAGATAACTTAAAAATTCAGGTTTCCCCCCTACCTCAAGTCGTAACACTCCAGGGAGAATAATGTGCTGATAGGATCTCTTTACCTTTAACGGCTTCATCTCTAGTCTAGCCATTTCGATTTGGAAAGTCAGTCCCATTGCTTTGTTTGGGGGTGCCCTTAGTTTTTTAGCTCTTATTGTCTAAAGGTGTGCTCACACTAGGCACAGTTGTCTTGTACCATGCCCAAATGTGATTTTGCCCCTATCCACAAGTCCATTTGGCCTGTTCTCACATTGTGAAAGGCCCAGGTGTACTTATGTCATCAAGGTGCAACTTCTGGCATTGAAGCAGTGATTCTCAAATAGTGGGGCGCCCCCCCCCCCCCCCCCCCCCCTTCAAGCCCCCGCGGGTGTGATGCCTGGGGGAACACAGTGTGATTCCCTGGGGAACATGCTTTTCTGGAATTGTGTAAGAGAATTAAGTGTAATTGCACCTCCTCTCCACTAGTTGGCAGTGGCGCTCTCATTGTCGCGCTATGGTGTAGCGGTTTTTCGCACAAGCAAATGGTGTGAAGTGCAGTAAACAACCCCTCAAGAAATAATACGGAAAAATTTCTAACAGGAACGAAGAGAAAGGTGGAGAGAGACGGAGATATTAAGACATAAATAAGTTGAATGAGTTTAAATTAGGATGTTTTTTTTTTTTTATTTCAGGCACATCAGTGCACTTTAAATCTTTTCTATTACAGATTTAAAAAAAAAAAAAAAACAATGTTAATGAAGTTTTTCTTTATTGTAAGTTGATCTATATTTCTTTCTTTTTTGTTTTTAATGTTAATAAAGATACAATGTTATGCAGAGGTGTATTAATAACAATTTTATAGGCAAATAATACTATTTATAGTCTCTCGTGGGTCGGTGGAAGGTGGGGCGGCGTGAAATGTTTTTTTTTCTTCCTGGGGGGGGCGCCACAGAAAATAATTGAGAAGCACTGCATTAAAGAAAAGCACTGTTGCACAGAATATAAGAGTCCATGGCTGTTTTTACATTGTGACTTGTTTGAGTTGTTTTCAGTGTGGTGAGGATCTCACATGCCGAATGAATGAATGCTCTGCACAGCTGAAGCTGGAAAAGTAATTTGCTCTCCAGTTACGTTCATCAGTGAAGTGAGAAGATCCGTTGCTAAGTCAAATCTCTTTGAATCAATTAAAAATGTGTAGCATCTGAGTTCTGTGAATGGGGATAATGGGGTCATGATCACACTAATGCACTGATAGAACCCATGCCCAACCTGAGTCAGCGTGCACCTGTTATGGGGTTGGCCAAGTAAACCGTACAAGAGTACACAATACAGCAACCACAGTAGTCAAATCTACAGGACAATGGGGGGCTGGATCTGCTTGGGCATGGTATCACCTAGTGGGAATGATGATCATATAATCACAGATCAGGTGTGATGGCAAATTTCAGTTGGAATACAACCAAATAGTTAT
>CM045733.1:67647500-67667500 GCA_024760905.1 Plotosus lineatus | reverse complement strand
TTGACCACAGAACAGTTTTCCACTTTGCCACACTCCATTTTAAATGACCCCTGGCCCAGAGAAAACGCCTGCGCTTCTGGGTCCTGTTTAGAAATGGCTTCTTCTTTGTACTGTAGAGTTTCAGCTGGTAACGGCGGATGGCACAGTGAAGTGTGTTCACCAAAAATGGTTTCTGGACATATTGCTGAGCCCATGCTGTGATTTCCCTTACAGTAGCATTCCTGTTTGTGGTACCGTTTCAGGGCCCAAAGATCACAGGCATCTAGTCTGATTTTTCGGCCTTGACCCTTACACACAGCGATTGTTCCCGATGCTGAATCTTTGGATGATGTTATGCACTGTAGATGATGATAACTTCAAACTCTTTGCAATTTTTTGCTGGAAAACACCTTTCAATATTGCTCCACTATCCTTCTGATATAAAAATGTGAAATGAACGTAAAACACCAAGGAATTCTTTAAAACACATCCTGACTTGAGGAGGGGCAAAGCAAACCACTCCTAAAGTTTTCTCCAGCACATTCGAGAGATTTTCAATAGGGTTCAGGTCAGGATTCTGTGGTACCTGTTCATATGTAAAAATGATTCCACATGCTCCTTGAACCTTGCTTTCACTATTCCAATCCACAATATTATATCGGGGGGGTTCCAGTGATGTGATAGCCTGGTCTTTCAGTACATTCGGGTCATCAGCTGGCTTCAGTTTTATTGCCACATAATATTAATGAGCCTCGAATGGACCAACTGGAGCAGCAGTGCATTGGAGATTATGCATTGTAAAATCAAGGCTAATGGTGCGCCAACAAAATATTATCTTATAATATTATTCATTCATTTTCTGAACCACTTTATCCTAATTAGGGTCATGGGGAGGCTTGTGCCCATCTCAGCCAACTCTGGGCGAGGGCAGAGTACACCCTGGACAGCTTACCAGGGCATCACAATGCAGAAACAAGCTGGCAGCTATGTAGCCTTCTCTTGACGAAAGTCAGCAATGGTTCTTTTACATGAACCTCCCACCATAGACCAGGGGTCGGAAACCTTTGCCATTCAAAGAGCCATTTGGACCCGTTTTCCACAGTAAAGAAAACACTGGGAGCCGCAAATCCGTTTTTGACATTGAAAATCAAATAACACTGCATATAATGTTTTTTTTCCCTTTTTCCTTCATTTTAATATAAAAAAACATGTGTTGCATTGATTTAAACAACTGCAGAGACAATTAAATTACAATTCTGCTTGCAACAAAAACATTTATATTCAAAAAAATTGCCAGCCTCCCCACGACCCTAATTAGAATTAAGCGGTTCAGAAAATGAATAAATGTGTTAGAGTCTGTCTTGTATTTTTATAACGAAAAAGAACAGCTGTCCCAAGAAACGAGGGACGGGCTGCAGCCAGATGTGTTAATAGATTGGGTAGCCTACCTCACCATCACTCCCTTTGTGGGATCTTCTTTTTATTTATTCGTTATATTAATGTTGTTTTGTCATAATTTTAATTTACAAAAATGACAGCAACACAGAAAAGTATACGAAGACTAATTTTAAGAAGGGGCCTGCTCAACATTCTTTTAAATAATATTCATGTTTGATACTGCACTGACCGACCCATTCTCAAAGTGAGGACTCAATCAGACTCGGTCTTTTATTTTGTCACTGGAGGACAATTATTTAATTCGGAGATCGCTGTGCATAAACCTAATCTCATCCACCGTCTCTTACTTCAGCTGTGATTTCCGTTTCTGAATTACTAACCCCGGCGGCGGAAAAATCTCTCTCACTCGCTGCGCTGCTGCTGGGATGACGAGAAGACTCTTTGCCATGAGCATAAGATTTTGGTGGCTCGCTCCCTCCACAGCAGATCAAAAACACAGAGATTCTCAATGTAGCTGATTAATATAGCCATAACCATGTCCACAAGAACACACACAAAATAACCACACCCACACCAAATAAACATCCGCCAGCACTCGTGACTGTTAACGCTCATCTATGTCATTTTCAACCATCAAAGAGCATTTTTCTTCAAAAGTACCTGCTGGGTACCTGTGGGTACCTGACTGTTGCAGGACTCTGCCTTAGACAGATTCTCCCATCATTCAGGTGAAAGCTGGTTGAACTCTCTAGCCCTGGCAGCCCGGAGTGCTTCCGATGTGAGTAAATAAGCGGCATTTCCTTTTTGCTGTTGTTTGTGGTGATGCAGTGGTTTTTGTATATGACGCTCGTTTGCACCCGTCGCCACGGTAAAGTACACATTCATTATTTTTTAAAAGCCACGGAGCCGCATCAGAGAGGTGAAAGAGACACATGCGACTCCGGAGCCGCGGGTTGCCGACCCCTGCCATAGACAGTGAGTGACAGGGCCGGCCTTTGATAACCCAGTTAGCTGTAATGAGGGCTTATAATATAATTTATTTATTTATTTATTTTTAATTAGTTATTTTGTTTATTTATTTATTGTCCTATTAATTGCTGTCAAAAAATTACCCCTTTAAAGGCCCCAACAAGAAAAAAGCAATGGCATTGATCATTTTTATATTTTGTTTAATTTATTTTTATCAGTTTTTCCAATAATTCCAATGATGTTTATGTTTTTGCTGAAACAGCCTCATTTCTTCACACACACACACACACACACACACACACACACACAAACACACACACACACACACACACACACACACACACACACACACCTCTACCAATCATAAACAAATCAACAAATGAACAAAAATGAAGTGCTCTGAAATCTGAAAGTGTTTTATTTTTAATATCTTTTATAATTGAAACTGGGCTTTATTCAATAAAAACAGAAGTTTTTGAGACCGATATTTGTCGATATGAAAAATAATTCAATATGAACATTGTAAATTACTTAAAACAGTAAATAAAATATGACCTTTTGCGAGTAAGACTGATGAATATTCAAGCCAGTGTTCAAAACATTATAGGACAACTTTTTTCATTCTTTAAATGGGATGAACTCGAACATGTTATTGTAAAGATGCATTTCAACAGATGTCAGATGTCTTAAAGACTTGTCTGTATTTATATTCCAATAATATACAGGTTCTGTACCTGTTAAGCCAAGCTTTTGCCATCACGTGAGGCTGTCTAAACACACATTTCAAGTTAAAACTTGTGACTTCTTTCAAAGTTTACGAACTCCTTGCATGCCAAAATCACATTATAATGATGATGTGACATATTTTTGGCTTCGTTAATTATCTTTCTCTTTTTTCTTTTCTTTTCTTTTCCATGGTATTCCAGAAGGTAACCTTTTGTATCTTCTGAATGTGGCACTTGGTACGAGAACACTTGCACCTTGGCACTATTTAATGTTGAAGGTTTTGGCACTAACCCATATCGTCCTGTATATGAATAAATTATGATTTCCTATGTTATGGGCATGTAAATAAATGCGTAAATGTAAATATAAATGTGACTGAATAAACGTTGTATATACAGTAATTGGATTCAGTTGGTGTGCTGTAAATGGTGGCGCATGGTATAACTCGGTTGTTTTTGGGTCTGGAATTTTCCATTAGGGAACCGATGGACCTAGTTGCACATGCGCCCTGTGGTGGGTAAGGTGATTTAGAAAATTCTAGAATGGAATTTTCTCGAACTTTGGGGAGGTTATATTACGACCCATTGCCGACCAGCTGGCACAGATTATCTAAGGAAACCCTTCTAAGGCGGATCAGCCAACGCGCTTCGTCTAAGTTCCGTCGTTCAAGGCTCCACCTCCCAAAGGCCATCATCCATGCTCGTCCACAGCCAACGGGAGGATTTCCATCATTGGTTTCTTTTGACATGCAGGATTCCAAGCCTTTTACCTCCAGTGCGCGCTCTGTCTCTAAATTATATTGTAGTTGCTTGGTGACTATTGTGGGACCCTCGTTCAATTTGTGCTTTGTTTAGGTTTAAACCATAAGGTATTATTCCACCTTATTTTGTTCTTGTTATCAAATTGTATGTATTATATGTCGTGGTTTGTCGTGCTTTGCTGCTTTCACAGGGCAATATTCATATTCCCAAATTCCACACGTAACACCTAATGTCTACATGTATATGAATAAGTGCAAAAGGCCCATGGCTAGATTCATTCATTCATTTATTCAATGAATGAACAACTTAATCCTACTAGGATGTCTATCTCAGCAAACTTTGGGCATAGGTGGGGTACATACTGAGAATTTCACCAGTCCATCGCAGTGCCGATACACGCACAACCATTCACACTGACACACATAGGGGCAATTTGGAACAGCTAATTAGCATAATATGGATATATTTGGACTTTGGGAGGAAAATGAAGTATCTGGCGGAGATCCACACAGACACAGGGTGAATATGCAAACTCCACTCTGAAACCCTCCTCATCAAACCCAGGACTCAAACCCAGGACCTTTCTGCTGTGAGGCGGACATGCTAACCCCTATGCCGTCATGACGACGTAATACAGGGATCCCTTACTTTTTGCGGTTAATTGGGCCCGAGATCCCCCACCGAATTCCACGAAGTAGGATCAGTCACTTTTGCGTGAATTTTTGAGTGTTTAGGGTTGTCTGTACAGTCATCTTGTGGTCAAACGTCCGAAGAAAAAACTACAGATGCTATCCAGATTTAAATGTCTTTTGTGCC
This sequence comes from Plotosus lineatus, assembly GCA_024760905.1. Taxonomy (NCBI): domain Eukaryota; kingdom Metazoa; phylum Chordata; class Actinopteri; order Siluriformes; family Plotosidae; genus Plotosus; species Plotosus lineatus. The sequence continues at coordinate 67,662,851 of CM045733.1, read as the reverse complement.
CAGTGTGAAAGATTACGGATTAAAGATTAAAGAGACCTTTATTGTCAACTGTTGCATCGACAATGAAAATCGGTTTAGCAGATCTTTGTTTAGCACAGTGCTTCTCAAATAGAGGGGCGCGCCCTCCGTTGGGGGGTGCTGTAAGATGTCGGCGAGGTGGGGGCGGTGTGATGTCGGGGGAGCGCTTATGATCCTGGGGAACATGCTTTTCTGGAATTGTGTATGAGAATTAAGTGTAATTGCACCTCCGCTCCACTAGTTGGCAGTGGCGCTCTCATTGTCACGCTATGCTGTAGCTGTTTTTCACACGAACAAACCATAAACAACCCCTCAAGAAACAATATGGAACATAGAGAAAGGTGGAAAGAGATGGAGATATTAAAACATACATATGACAGGGTGCCGAGAGAAGAACTGTGGTATTGCATGAGGCAGTCTGGAGTGGCAGAGAAGTATGTTAGAGTGATGCAGGACATGTATGAGAGATGTAAGACAGTGGTGAGGTGTGCTGTCGGTGTGACAGAAGAGTTCAAGGTGGAGGTGGGACTGCATCAAGGGTCAGCTCTCAGCCCCTTCTTGTTTGCTATGGTGATGGACTTTATTGTAAGTTGAACTATATTTCTTTTTTGTTTTTAATGTTAATAAAGATACAGTGTTATGCAGAGGTGTACTAATAACAATTTTATAGACAAATAACACTACTGTATTTATAGCTGCTGGCGCGGCAGTGGGGGGGGCATGAAATGTTTTTTCTTTCTTGGGGGGGCAACAGAAAATAATTGAGAAGCATTGACAAACATAAATATTGCACTGTCTAGGAAGATGATCTGAACGATGGTTATTTAGTCAGTATGTTTATCACATAGGAGTTGCTGCTGTCCAGATGTGTGCGTTCTGTATGCAGGGCTGCATTGATGGCATCCTCTTTTGACCTGTTTGCTCTGTATGCTAACGGATGTGGATCGAGATCAGCAGGGATGGCAACCTTAATGTGAAACAAGACAAATCTCTCGAAACATTTGGTGATGATATGGGTTATTGGGCGATAGTTGTTTAGACAGCTTGCTGTGCTCTTTGTAGTCACTGGAATGATGATGGCTGTTTTGAGGCAGGTGAGAACCATGCATTACAGTAGCATGAGGTTAACGATGGTGGAGAAAACCCCCGCCAGTTGATCTGCACATGCTTTAAGTACCCTTCATGTTACTCTATCTGGACCAGCATCTTTCCTTGTGTTGCCTCTGCACAGGGTGACCCTGCTCTGGTATTGCGACAGCTGGATGGGGTTCTTGTTGTTGTTGTTGTTGTCCCTCTCTGGAAGATCAGGGCAGGTGCACGCCTCTCCGTTGGGTTGATCGTAGCTAGAGAAGATCAGGTTCATGGTGTTCGGTAGAGTGCTGTCCGAGGAGTCTGCTGACACGTGTCCTTGTAGCCAGTGAGTTTCTTGAAGCACTTCACATGTATCTGAAAAAAATTTATGATCAAATGTTGTGCTCTCTCTGTGTCTACATCCAATCACAAGGAATGGACGTCGATCCCTGAAGCTTGAATGATGCTCATACGGGGATTTTCTTGGCTGTGATCAATAATCTACCATATGATTCGCCAGGCCACACATCTACGGGCAATGTGGAACAGCCAATTAACCTACTGTGCATGTTTTTGGACTGTGGGAGGAAACCGGAGGACCCAGAGGAAACCCACACAAGCACGGGGAGAACATGCAAACTCCACACAGAAACGCCCAGGCCTGGAATTGAACCCATACCTTCTTGCTGTGAGGCTGACATGCTAACCACTACGCCACCGTGCAGCCAATGAAATGTTGCCCAGTAACTGGCTTAATTCAAGGATGCTAACATGATGAACCTAAGACTATTTTCATCATCCATTCATTTTCTGTAACCACTTAATCCTAATTAGGGTCGCGGGGAGGCTGGTACCCATCCCAGCTGACTCTGGGTGAGCGCAGTGTACACCCTGGACAGCTCTCCAGGCTGTATTTTATTACATCTTATGCATTATTTTTGAATGTTTAATTGTTATTACAGTGGTACCTCACTTTATGAAAGTCTCACCAAATGAAAAATGCAGGTTCCGAAAAGCATTTTCTTGAAATGTTTGTCTCTGAATACGAAAGAAGTTGACGTTACGAAAGCGCCATCTAAAAAATTCAAACGCACAATTCAAACATTCAAATGCGCCATTCAAACAATGCACGAGCTGCTCTCCCAGCAATGACCCTTCCATTGCCTAGCTCCTAACATCCCGCCCCACTGGCTTCCCATTGGCTAGGAGGGATGACGCAGCTCCCTCTTATTGGCTATCTCCCAACATCCCGCCCTGCTGGCCTCCCATTGGCTAAGAGGGTTGACGCAGCTCCCTCCCATTGGCTATTATAGAGCTGCAGCTACCATGATGTTTTTTGTGTAAAGGACAGAGTTACTGTTGTTTCATGCTTTATTTTTTGACACAGCGTGTGTGATTTCTGGAGTGAGTGAGGAGAAGAAACGGGCTCGAGTGATATCTCAAAGGAATATGGCCAAACTCGTCTACCATCGGTACGATATTGAAGCAGAAGGAGGTCTTAAAAGGTATACTTTTATCATTTTTAAGGGTTTATTGGATACTATTGGGAGCTTTGGAACGAATCATGCGTTTTACATGTAAAATGCGGTTCAATTTACGAAAAATGTGGGTTATGAAAAAGGCACTGGAACGGATTAATTTCATAAAGTGAGGTACCACTGTATACGCATTTATAGCATTAAGTATGTATTTATTGATATTATATACACATATACATGCACGTATACATCAGTCGGGGGGCTTGATCCTACTTCGTGGAATTTGATGGTCGCAGGGAGATCTCGGTCCCAATCAACCGTGAAAAGTCAGGGATCCCTGTATACCATAGAAGTCTCAGTTGTTGGTGTAGAAATGTTCATGTTTCAGGACAACTGAGCTACTTTTATAGATGAAGAATTTTGAACAGTTTTGAACAGTCATGATCGAGTTCTTTGTGGGGGGAAAAAATTCCATAGCCATTTTGTTCCAAAGAACTGAAAATGTGTAGGAACTGTAGACTAACCTGTGAAACAGAACACCTTGAGCAGTTCCTGTTCAACAGAATACTGCTAGACAATGTTTTCTGTCCAAGCTGAGAGCAATTTTCTGTGAACAGGACTCTTTTGTCTGTCAAAGTGCCTGGAATAGATTGAGCCCTTTATTGTCAAACACTATGACGTGTGATTGTGACACACACACACACACACACACACACACACACACACACACACAAAATAAAAAATAAAGGGGGGGGGGGGTCCCAAAAAATTCCGAAAAATGCGAATGTATTTTTCAGCAACCACAACACATGTATTGTTCTTATGATTGTGGTTGGCTGATGGAGCTGAACTGCTGAAGCTGAAATGTGAAACTCGACTGGGTTAGGCCTGTTTATAAAAAATAAAAAAAATTCAGTCAGCCAGGCTTTCACAACACAATTGCATCTTGCACTTTCACTTATGAAAGAGATGCTTTGTCCCTTGCAACTTCATACAATTGATTATATGATAGTTTATTCTCGAAGATCATTGTTGATTAATTCATTCATTCATTTTCTTGAACCCCTGACCTTGGGATCAGTAATGCAGCACTTTACCACCAGTCCACCACGCCGTCAGCCATGGTTCAGCAATGATTCTTTTACATGAACCTCTTACCACAGACAGTGAGAGACATGGCTGGCCAACCGTTGATAGCGGGGTTAGAACCCCCATCCTTGGGATCAGTAATCCAGCACCTTACCAACAGTCCACCACTGCCACTCGCTGAATAATTGATATGATTATAAATGGTGGTCACATAAGGAAGATAAACCCTGTGGATTAGAAGAACTTTGTTTTTTGACATAATGCATAATCAGCAAAACTGCAATTACAAACTGTAATACATAATATTTACTCTCGGTTGACATAGCCATTCATTTAGTGTTTAATCAGATTAGTGCATGAGTACAGGCAAAATATATTCCTCAACAAAATATTAATTCGTTTCTACATGTGCAGTGCACAGCAAACCATCTAGGTTGTAATTATTGGATGTGAATCTGAATTTCATTTACCAAAACCCCCATTAGTATAAAACCAAAAATGCACAGAGATTGAAATCTATAATCTGTATTTTATCCTCGTATGCGCTCCATGATCCCGTCTTACTATCCACCAACAGGCTTCTCGGGAGTGCTGCTCATTCAAGCACGAGTTAATCCCATAATTAAAATGTGTTCCAACATGGAGGAGGAGAAAGTGCAAGAAAGATTCAAAATTCAGGATTCAAGAACTTTATTTGTCCCAGACACAGTTATTCATGTCTCACCTGCATTGAAATGTTGTTATGAATTACTCCTCAGGTTGTGCATATATTTAACAAAAAGTAGGAAAGAAATAAAGCTCGACTAACCAAAAATGTATGAAAAAGTATAAAAAGTCATTCATTCATTTATTTTCTGAACCGCTTAATCCTAATTAGGGTCACGGGGAGGCTGGTGCCCATCTCAGCCGACTCTGGGCGTGGGTGGGGTACACTACAGACAACTCAACAGGCCATCACAGGACAATTCTAAAATTACATACGAAAAATATACAAACAACGTACATAAATCTCAGCATTAAACAATATAAAAAGTGCAACATATAAAAAGTGACCATGTGTAATTATAACAGTAATGCAGTGCTTCTCAATTATTTTCGGTGGCGCCCCCTCTCGGAAGAAAAAAATATTTCACCCCCAATACTGTAGTATTATTTGTCTATTAAATTGTTATTCGTACACCTCTGCATAACATTGTATCTTTAACAATAAAAACAAAAAAGGAAGAAATTTAGTTCAAAAACTAAGAAAAACTTCATTAACATTTTTTTAGTGTGTAACAAAAAAAGATTTAAAGTTCACCAATGTGCATGAAATCTAAAAAATACATCCTTTTTTAAACTCACTCAACTTATTTATGTCTTAATATCTCCGTCTCTCTCCAACTTTCTCTTCGTTCCTGTTAGAAATTTTACCAGTTGTTTCTTGAGGGGTTGCTTACTCCATTTCACTTTTTATGGTTTGCTCATGCGAAAGAAAAAAAAAAAAAAAACGCTACACCATAGCGCGACAATGAGAGCGCCACTGCCAAGTACTGGAGTGGAGGTGCAATTACACTTAATTCTCATATACAATTCCAGAAAAGCATGCTCCCCAGGGTCATACACGCTCCCCCCCAGCATCACACTGTGCCCCACCTATTTGAGAAGCACTGCTGCAATGTGCCTTATGCAAATGATGTGACATTGTGCATTGAAAACAATACAAAGAGTTAGTATGGATGGTGAGACATGGCTTGGTTGATGATACTCTGCAGGTAAAAGCTCCTCCTGAGTCTCTCAGTCCTAGTTGTCACAGACTGTGGAATCATTTGCCTGAATTTAGAAACTGAAACAGACAGTTACTGGAGTGGGAAATATCCTTGATGACTGATGGTTCTGCTCTGGCAGCGCCTGGTGTATACGTCCTGCAGCAAGGGCAGATCAGGCCTTTAGGATTAAGGAGTTTTGGCAAACAAAACCATGCATTCATTTATTTTCTAATCTACTTTTAATCCTCATTAGGGTCGCAGGGAAGCTGGAGCCTATCTCAGCCAACTTGGGTGAAGGTGGAGTACACCCTGAACAATTTTCCAGTCATTCGCAAGGCAACACATAACCATTCACACTCACACTTAAGTGCAGTTTTTAAACTGTGGGGGAAAACTGGAGTACCTGGAGGATGCCCACACAAGCACAGGGTGGACATACACACTCCATATAGAATCACCCCAAGCAATGGAATCAAAACCAGGACCTTCTTGCTGTGAGGAGAACGTACAAACTACCGCACCACCACCAATCCTTTTAAATTAATGGATAATTAAATATTTTAACATTTCAAAAAACTTTTTTTTCCATATCCATTCTGAAAACTATCCATTTTAGTTGTGTGCAAAGGCATTCACACAGTGTTGTTAGTATTAATAATATTGTAATAGTATTAATTCATTATAGAATAGTATTAAAATATTAAATTATAAATTATATTTATAAAATTATAATATTATATTTTTTAAATTATTAAATTATTAAATTATAAAAATATTTGGAATAAGGTACAAGTTGCATGTTTAAAAGATTTGGCATCTGAATTGTGTGGGGGAAAGGACTGCACGGTGGCGTAGTGGTCAGCACGTCCGCCTCACAGCAAGAAGTCCTGGGTTCGATTCTAGGCCTGGGATGTTTCTGAGTGGAGTTTGCATGTTCTCCCGTGCTTGCGTGAGTTTCCTCTGGGTACTCCGGTTTCTTCTGACATTCCAAAAACATACACAGTAGGTTAATTGGCTGTTCCAATTTGCCTGTAGGTGTGAGTGAGCCTGTATGTGGCCTGGTGAACCATACGGTGGATCATTGTGATCGCAGCCATGAAAATCCCTGTATGATCATCATTCAAGCTTCAGGGATTGACGTCCATTCCTCGTGATTGGATGTAGATGTAGAGAGCTTCTTCTTCAACTTTTTCTTTCGGCTGTTCCCTTCAGGGGTCGCCACAGCAAATGATCTGCCTCCGTCTCTCCCCTGTCCTCTGCATCTTCTACTCTTACTCCAACGACCTTCATGTCCGCCTTCACCGCATCCATAAATCTTCTCTTTGGTCTTCCTCTGGGCCTTCTGCCTGGTAGTTCCAACCTCAGCATCCTACTACCAATATACTCACTATCCCTCCTCTGTACATGTCCAAACCATCTCAATCCAGCCTCTCTGACTTTGTCTCCAAAACATCTAACATGTGCTGTCCCTCTGATGTACTCGTTTCTGATCCTATCCATCCTCGTTACTCCCAAAGAGAACCTCAACATTTTCATCTCTGCTACCTCCAGCTCTGACTCCTGTCTTTTCCCCAGGGCCACTGTCTCTAAACCATACAACATCGCTGGCCTCATCACCGTCTTGTACACTTTTCACTTGTACATGTAGATGTAGAGAGCGTGTGGGGAAAAGTATAAGAAAATGGTATTACAATTCTTTATTTATAACACTAGTGTCGGCTACAGCAGAAGGATCACTTTTATTAAAACAAACCTAAAGGCACTTGATGAAATACTTTTTTTATTATATCCTCGTGCCTTTCAGCTGATCAGTGTGCGGGCAGTTTATTTCATGTGAACCCCATCCATGTTTTCATTTTCTCGTCATTCAGCACTCCACACTTGAGGAGGAGGAAGGGCAGGACCGAACATTCATCTTGACGTGACAATACTATCACCTGTTCCTGGCTGAAGCAAACCAGAAGGAGTGGGAGGCTCCTCTTTGCTGGGTGTAGGCCAGCACTTGGGCGAAAGAGGGAACAGGAGGAGGGGGGAGAAGGAAAGGCAGATGGAGAAAGGTAGGGGGAGAGGGGATGGGATTCAGCCCAAAGCAACATGCACAGGAAATACAATCAAACTCCCAGCAGACCTGCTGTGCATAAAACACACACACACACACACACACACACACACACACACACACACACACACACACACACACACACACACTCTCTCTCTACAACCCCCCCTGCCCTCTCTCTCTCTCTCTCTCTCTCTAACTCTCTCTCCGTCTCGCTCTCTCTCATATCATATGCACCCAACTAATATTTCTTCCCTAAAACATTCGGATTATAGAAATATACATTGACATATGCTTCTGGGTAAGGGACAGTGGTGGTCTAGTGGTAAAGAGCGCTGGATCGCTGATCCAAAGGTTGGGGGTTCGAGTCTCCCACTCTCCACAAGGTTGTCACTGTCCCCCCCCCCCCAAGTGCAGCTAACTGGGTTATCAAAGGCGGGCCATGTCTGTCACTGTCTATGGTGAGAGGTTCATGTAAAAGACCCGTTGCTGACTTTCGTAAAGAGGAGCTGCAAAGCCATCAGCGTGTTTCTGTCCCTTGCTAAAAGGGTTGTGACAGGAAGGGCATCCGACGTAAAAAAAAAAAAAAAAAACCTATGCCAAATCAAACGTGCGAATCAGATGATCCGCTGTGGCGACTCTTGAGTAAAAAAAAATGGAAAAAGCTGAGAGGAAGACGGACAGACATATGCTTCTGGGTAAGCATGATGCTGATCACCAGGGAAACTCAACATTCTGAAATAATGTCATCAATGTGTGGGAAAAAATAAATCAGTATTAAAAAGGTTTTCTAAAAGCCATAAATGTTCTACTATGTTTAAAGAGTGTTAAAAAAAAAAAAGAAGCTCTCTCACTCGTTCACTGAACCACTTCATCCTATTAAGGTTGCGAGAAGAATGGAGCCTATCTCAGCTTAACCTGCGATAAGGCAGTGTATATCCTGGACAGCTCAGCAGACCATCATAGAGCCAACACACACACACACACACACGACCACTTTCACTTAAAAAAGCCTACAATGTGTATTGTTTTTTTTTTTTTTTTTGGTTCACTGTATTAATCCTCTGCATTTATCCCATATAAAAGTGATCACACACAGTTAGAGCAGTGGGCTGCCACATTGCAATGCCTGGAGAGTAGATTTGGTGCCTTGCTCAAAGGCACTTTCAGCCATGAAATTGGAGGACGGGAAGGTGCAGGTCACTCCTCTGCCTCTCATTTTTCCTGCTGGTTCAGGAATTGAACCAACGACCTCGCACTCTCAAACCCACTTTTCTCACCATTAGTCTATGTCTGCCACAACTTTTGGACTGTGAGGGGAAACTTGAGTAGCTGGAAGGAACCCATGCATGCAGGCGGGGGAGGGGATATGCAAACTCCACGTAGAAACACCCAGATCATGAACCTTCTTGCTGTGAGGCAGACTTGCTGACCACTTCGCTACCATGCTGCCTTAAAAAGAGTCAAGTGTCTTCTGTAGTACAATGTTGATCCATCAGTCGGAAAGCTTCGTTTTTGCTTTATTGTGTAATAGTCTATCAGGTGTTGAAGACTTGAGCAATTTTTTTTTCTACATTCATTTCATTCTTGTCCAAAACTTCAGTTTTATTTAGGTTGAGATGTGGTGACTTTTGAAGCCATAGCGTTACGACTGAGCCTGCACCAAGGCACAATGAGTATCTTTATCCAGAGCAGTTTCCTGTTTGATTCTCGGGATTAGAATAAGCCTGTGAGCTGGCAAACAGACATGTTTTTTGGCTGTATGCTGCCTTTTCGTGTAGCACCCGATGTTTGTTTATAATGCTGAAAACTGGTTGAGGCAGGAACTTCCACTAACCGCATTTGCATTACCCTCTGATAAGTCAATGTATTTCTCGACTGATAATTGTTGATTCAAATTCTCAAGAAAGATTTCCTGTATCAACAGAGATCTGTTTTTTCGCTGTGTTGGCATTCAGTATGGACAACGGCCTTAATTTAAAATTTGTTCTATATAGCTTTTGTCAAAGTCTGTGGACGTCAGCATGTTTGTCTGATCTACAAAAGTTCCAGTAAGGCTGATTTTCTCTGCATTTAATTGATAAATAAACTCTGTGAAAGTTTAAGTGCACTAACAGCATTAGGATATGAAATGAATGATCAGTGCACAGCCTGAAAAGAAAAAAGTGTTACTATGACTCTATACCAGTGCTTCTCAAATAGTGGGGCGTGCCCCCATTGGGGGCACGGTATGATGCCGAGGGGGGGGGGGCGTGATGTGATGCCAGGGGGTGCGCTATGTGATGCCAGGGGGGAGCGCGTATGATCCTGGAGAACATGCTTTTCTGGAATTGTGTATGAGAATTAAGTGTAATTGCACCTCCGCTCCACTAGTTGGCAGTAGCGCTCTCATTGTCACGCTATGGTGTAGCAGTTTTTCGCACAAGCAAATGATATGACTTGCAGTAAACAATCCCTCAAACAACACAGAAAAATTTCTATCAGGAACGAAGAGAAAGGTGGACAGAGACGGAGGTATTAAGACATAAATAAGTTGAATGAGTTTAAATAAGGATTTTTTATTTATTTATTTCAGGCACATTGGTGCACTTTAAATATTTTCTGTTAGAGATTAAAAAACAATGATAATGAAGTTTTTCTTTATTGTAAGTTGAACTATATTTCTTTCTTTTTTGTTTTTAATGTTAATAAAGATACAATGTTATGCAGAGGTGTACTAATAACAACTTTGTAGACAAATAATACTATTTATAGTCGCACGCATTGTGATGGGGGGGGGCGTGAAATGTTTTTTTTTTTTCTTCCTGTGGGGGGCGCCACAGAAAATAATTGAGACACACTGCTCTATACTGATGAAGATATCAGTGGTGGGTTGTCAGAGCCAGTGAAGCGGTCTCTGTCAGCCAAAACACAATCAGAAGCACCGACCTCCATTTACAACATAAATTCCAGTATTTGTTCCATGAAATTGTATTAATTTCTTCCCAAATAGTCAAATATAGGTTGACAGAAGTCAAGGAGGCAAGATTTACAATTGTTACATCACATGTCTGGCCTAGAACCAGGTTCACCGGCAGCTTCCATCACCAAACGCCGGTGAAAGTTATGTCGTGCTCAGAATTACTCGCCGAAATACATGAAATGTCTCTGTCGCTGCAATGCTGTGACTTGTTATGTTGTGTTTTTGTATATTATTGATGGTTTGTATAATTATAATTGCGACATAATAGTGGTATCATGAAGAGGTGGATTAAGTCTGTTAAGTCCAACTAAATTCCCAGGAATCAAATGCATGGCCCACCACTGGAGGATATTTACTACGATACTGATAATATGCAAGTGCCAAATATTCCATCAGAATAGGGAGCGACTCCCAGCCCTGGTCCTGGAGGACCCCCTGCCTTGCGTTTTCCTTGTTCCCATACACCTGCTTTAACAGATTAGCTTATTAACAGCTCTTCATGACTTGACGTGGGTATAGCAAAACAGGGTAGGCGGAGGCTCAAAGAGTGCAAACCTCCACCAAGCCCAGCCACACAGCCCATATGAACTAAAATGTCAAAAATCTTCCTTTCTTACAATGTTACAGAACCTTATAAAAAATATCCAGAATTTGATTGGTATCATCTCCAAAATCTCATGGCGTCTTCCTTGACCAAAGTCTCACCGCTGATAGAAATTTCATGAAATCTCAAACAAAATAAATTTTGTGTGTAATGTAAGAAGAGTGGGGGCCGTTGGTGTCGTGGTTAGGGTGCTGCGCTCATGATCGGGAGGTTGTGTGTTCAAACCCCAGTTAGACCCTCACTGTGCTAAGACCCCTGGGCAAGGTTTCAATGTTATTGCAGAGGCTAGAGGATAGCATGCCTCAAAAGCCTTTCTTACATTTTCCAGAGTAACATTTTCACCTCATTCTTACATGTCAGTGTGATGTTTGTGTGGAGTTTGCTTGCTTGGGTTTCCTCCAGTTTCCTCCCACAGTCCAAAAATGCACAGTAAGCTAATCGGCCCCTAGTTTTTTGCGAGTGAATGGCTGTATGTGTGTATGTGGCCATGCAATGGCTTGACGGGCTGTCCAGGATGTACGACGCCCTTGCCCAGAGTCAGCTGAGATGGACGCCAGTCTCCGTGACCCTAATGAGGATTAAACGGTTTAGAAAACGAATGAACTTGACAGTATGTTTCACTTCATTAGTTCATCCCACATGTAATCTATGCTAATTATATGCGCTGTCATCAAACGAGTCTTGGTTTACATGAGTTTGTTTTCATACAGTGCGTGCAGATTTACAGCCATGCAGGAGCATGCATTCAACAGATGTTTCTGAATGTCAAATTTATTGTGATTAGTAATTGTTTTAAATATTACGTTTTAATTTAAGGTCCGCCTACAAGTTTAACAATTAGAAACATACAGACGCTCCGTTTTTGTTCAATCCACTCACCCTTGTTTTCTGAACAAGCTTCCTTCCGTTCATGAACAACCTTGGTCTTAGTTATCAGCCTGGTAATGACAATGTAGCAGAGGAGCAGGTGGTCAGAGTGTGAATCATGTAAGGTTTGGATTTGATTAAATGCGACTGTTAACATTTTGAATAAAGAAGCTCTGTGTGGAAGCTCGGCTTCTCTCCTGATAGTAGAAGAAAGACTGCTTAGGGGTCACCCAGCCAGATAAGAAAGAATGCAGATGTCTAAAAGCTCATGGACATGAAATACCCATAAATAACTGTTCATACATAATTTGCTGGAGAACACACACACACACACACACACACACAGTGTCCGTACAATGTAATTCACAAAAAGGTGTACATGTCATGTCTTGTATTTTTTTGTGCAGTTTAAGGTTGTATTCTTATATGATATGATGATAGCTCACCGTCTAACTCTCCTGTCCTTACTAATCAATTTTCTGGGATGCACGACTCTACAGTGCACTTTATCGAATATACACATCAGATAACAGAGATGCCTGTGTCACTATAGCACACTTCATTCTTCATTCATTTTCTATATATTGTACTAGTTGTGATAGCATCAGAAAATTGCAAATTTCTTTGAAAACACACACACGTGCACGCACACACACACACACACACACACACACACACACACACACACACACACACACACACACAAAACCTCTTAACATAAGAAGCAATCTCACTGGAGAAAGGTACTGGGTTTAAATCTCATGTGGCATTTGCATGTTTTCTCTGCGCTTGAGTGGGTTTTCACTTGGTACTCCATTTTCCTACAACAGTCGGAGAACATGTGCATTAGGTGAACTGGCGACATTAAACTGCCACGTGTGTGTGTGTGTGTGTGTGTGTGTGTGTGTGTGTGTGTGTGTGTGTGTGTGTGTGTGTGTGTGTGTGTGTGTGTGTGTGTGTGTGTGTGTGTGTCAGTGTTAGCCCTGAAAAAGAATTCTCGCTATAAGTCTTCTAGGGGGGCTTCAGCTACCTCCATGACCCTGCCAGATAAGCAGTATAGAGGTAACGGATGGATGCGAGGTGATATATGATTGTCCTGATTTGTGGGAGTATGGAATGTAAGCATAGATCATTGTCTTATAGTGAGGGCTTCCTTCCCTTTCTTTATTTCGAACATGGACAGCATGAGTCGTCAGATTAGCGGCTCCCTCTTCAGGCTCCAAACATTTTCAAGATCCTCGTGTGTGCACATACCTTTCTTGTTGTTGCTCAATCAAACAATGGGTGGATTTACCATGGACAGCTTTGCGCTTACTCTGGAACATGCTATTCAATTGAACTTATAACCAGTTGTACCAGTGATAGCTGGATTGCAGGCAATTTATAATGGCAGGTGCTAAATTAGTGTACACACACACACACACACACACACACACGAGACACTAGACTGCATACATTTTATTTTTTTTAATGAAAAATTGGAGGTGTTCTAAAGGGTTTGATTGGTAGTTTCTATCACTATGGTTACCACATGGCTGAAAAGTTAGCTGAATATGAAAACTGCTTTATTGAAAGTTATCAATTCATCCTTTCATTTTATGTACCACTTAATCCTAATTAGGGTCACGAGGAGGCTGGCGCCCATCTCAGCCTACTATGGGCAAGGGCAGAGTACATCCTGGACAGCTCACCGGGCCATCGTAATAATTTAAGGTTAGGATATATATATATATATATATATATATATATATATATATATATATATATATATAGACCGAGTACTCAGAGGATCGCAATACACTGATCATAGTGCATTAGAACTTAAACCATCTGAACATAATAAATCGTGTTCCGAGACCAACCACGGCGGATGTTTTACAGAGGACCTGCTCCCTTCAACATCTCGCCCAGGTCGCTTCGATCAACCAATCCAGGCCTCCCACTGGTTGAAGATTTTAAAGCCATTAATGAACATTTATAGAAAATATAATAGAGACGAAGGGCAGTGGGGGCGGCAGCATAGGTTCAGTTCCCTATCACTTACAGCGACCGCCAGCCGATCATGGGCGTTTGTGAGCTCATTCTTATGAGGGCGTGGATGAAGCTTTTCCTCCGAGTGTGTTAGACCGCCCCCAAATATGCATCGCCACAGCTCAAAAAGAGGCAGGTGGCTAGCACTGCATGTCACGGAAGGGGCGTGTGCATGATTTCACCCCTCCGTGGTCAATGGTGGTTGTATGGTCGGGAAGGCAATGGTTATAGTGTGGGAATTGGATACAACTAAATTAGGAAGGAAAATGAGCGTAAAATAAAAAAATTTATGGTAATCAAATATTATGGAATTTTCTTTCCAACACTATTGCAGAAGGTTCGATATACATGTTGCGCTTCTCCCTCGGTGCAGCTAACTGGGTGATCAAATGCTGGCTATGTCTCTCACTGTATATGGTGTAAGGCATGTAAAAGAACCATTGCTGACTTTCAACAAGAGTAGGCTGCTTAGCCGTTTGCGTATTTCCGCCCTGCGATGGCCTGGTGAGCTGTCCAGGGTGTACTCTGCCTTCACTCGGAGTCGACTGGGATGACCCTGTGATTAAGTGGTTCCAGAAAATGAATGAATGTTGCCCTTCTATAAACATTGTTTTTTGTCCCTTCTGTTTAATTCATCCCAAATCAGCTTGATAGGGTTTAAGTCTGGACGCTGTGCTGGGCCCGTTCCATCATCTGAATCCTAACGCTCTTTTCTTTTCTTCTCTGGAGGTAGTTCTGATATAGCGCTCACCATTATTCCTTTTCAGGTGATTCACTGGAGCTGAACTGCTTATATTTCAATAAAACTAAAAAAAAATTTTAAAAATGGGGGTGTTCTATATATGTGTGGCGCAGCATATTGAACAGAAACAATGTGTATTATACCCTTTATTTGATAGCTATAGCTACTAAAGCCAGAAGCTCGTCCTCTTCCTCTTCTCCTCTTTTTAGTAATACAATAATAAATACAGCTGCAAGCAATGAAAAGGGGAGCAAGTAGGTTACAGAGTTGCCATGAAAACCTCACGTCATCATATCAAGAGCAGAGCTCTGTGGTGTTACAGAAAAGATGCATTTCATTTGACCAAAGATTGGCTGAGATATGAGCTTACTTCCTGTTTAGCAGCTTTTGAATTCAGTTGTTTACCATTAAATACAATCTCAGGACAGGACATGCCAACATGTCTTTAGAACAAAGACATGAAGTGTAAAGCGACATAGTTTTCATTATTAAAGTCCCACTGATGGTCAGATTGGGAATCACGAACTCTCACTCATTTCCCAAATCACTTAATCATCCGCTTAGCAATCACGAGAAACTGGGTGTGGTGGCATCGTCATTAGCACATCTTCCTTATTACAATAAGGTCCTGGGTTCAAGACCCAAGCTTTGGGAAGGTTTTTTTTTTTCTGTGTGTGGACTT
>CM045733.1:67632500-67642500 GCA_024760905.1 Plotosus lineatus | reverse complement strand
AACCCAGCCTTTTTTGCTGTGAGGCAAATGTACTAAATGCGCCATTGTGCCGCGCGTCCTCAAAATATATTTTTATATCTAAAAACAATTTCCATTTAGTTTCTAAATATAATTACTTTTTCAATTGGAAATTACAAAGGTGTGTGTGTGTGTGTGTGTGTGTGTGTGTGTGTGTGTGTGTGTGTGTGTGTGTGTGTGTGTGTGTGTGTGTGTGTGTGTGTGTGTTAATCTTCTATCTATTAAAATTGTGTTTTTTCCAGTATAAAATAAACAACAACAACAACAACAATAATAGTAATAATAATAATAATAATAATAATAATAATAATAATAAGAGGGTGGCATGGTGGTGTAGTGGTTAGCATGTCTGCCTCACAAAAAGAAGGTCGTCCCAGCTTGGGTGTTTCTGTGTGGAGTCTGCATGTTCTCCCCGTGCTTGCATGGGTTTCCTCTGGGTACTCCGGTTTCCTCCAACAGTCCAAAAACATGCATAGTAGGCTAATTGGCTGTTCCAAATCACCCCAAGTGTGAATGTGTGCAAGTGTGAATGGCTGTGTGTGTGATGGCCTGGAAAGTTGTCCAGGTTTTACCCCATCCCATATCCTTACTCAGTGTTGGCTGAGATGGGCGCCAGCCTCCCTGTGACACTAATTAGGATTAGGCATCTTATAAAATGTATAGCTGGAGGGATTTTATATTGGAAAAACCAATACTGCTACTAATAATAATACTTTCCTGATTAATCATTTCATTCTATTCCAAGAGACTGTTCTGTAAAAGTCTTTGTTTAATTTATTTATTTTTATTCATTTTTTTTTAGATAATGTCATATTTTTGTTTTGTGTGTTTATAAAACTGATTTGTATTTTCATGCGCCTTCAGATGTGGCACAATTAATTTGGTTGTATAATTTTATAGAATGATAATAAAGTCTTGAATTTGAAAATAATAACAGAGGACTAGGACTTAGGTGCTGGGTTACCAATCCAAAGGTTGGAGGATCAAGCCCCACCCTCAATGTTTGTCACTGCTGTCCCCCCCCCAGTGCAGCCAACTGGGTGATCAAAGGCCGGCCATGTCTCTCATTGTTTATGGTGAGAGGCTGTAAAAGAACCATGGCTGACTTTCGTCAAGAGTAGCGACATAGCCGTCAGCATGTTTCTGCCCTGCGATGGCCTGGCGATCTGTCCAGGGTGTACTCTGCCCTCTCCCAGAGCTGGCTGAGATGGGCGCCAGCCTCCCTGTGCCCCTAATTAGGATTAAGCGGTTCAGGAAATGAATGAATGAGGAATAGGACTTTGAAATTCCATGACTGTGATGTCATGATCCAACATCAACAAAAAAAAAAAACTAACCCCAATTCTTTCCAGGCATCATGGAGTTGTTGGACTGTGAAATATTTTCTGTTGTGATGTCACTATTATATTACCAGTTAAACTAAAACCCGGCTGCTTGTGCTCCTAATCACTAATACCGGAGTATTAGGCTTACTTTAGGAGCCAGCAACAGCAACATCATCAAGTCAACAAAAAGTTAGACTCCAGATACATTCAGGTTCCTAACATACATACATGCATATATACAGAAGAAAATAAACACAAGTGCAAGGGCCCCATCTTGTGGCGAAGACAATAAACACAGCGAAGAAGTTCAGTTCTCGTTTATGTTGAGGTCTCCACCAGCCTGCAGGGGGTGCTACATCACACCACACAGCACACGGAAGAAACTGAAGGACGACAACTGGGGTAAAGAATTACAGTCCCTTTGCAGATTGATATATTCTCTTGGTGTGATTGCACAGTATTGGGCGTGCACGCGTGAAGGGAAGTTTCCTATTTAAGTTTCCGGTTCGGTTTGTTTACATGACTGTAGTATACACCGAACAGAAATAGGATCAACCTGCAAAAGAATGCTCTCGATTCATGCGATGATCGCTTTGTGGACTGCTGAGATTTATCTCAGCCAAGTCACGTGTGCTGTGGGGCTCAGCAGACCCCTGAGATTTGCCAAGGTGAGATGCACTTATGTTATGATAATTGTAGACATGGATGGTGTCATCACGTGGGAAGAGACTGGAACATGTGTGATGCCTGTTAGATTGTAGGCTTTTCCTGGGAGAACTGTGGAAAAGCTGATGATCCAGCTGTGATGAAGAGCCTGGACATGTCTCCAGATCCTATTAACATTCCAGGGGACATGACAGCCAGTGCATCTGGAACAACCTCAGTGCCACTGGTGTCTCCTCTCTCTGTAAGTACTGCATTCTTCATTTTAGAAAAGCTTACCCTGATGAACTGTTCATCTCTGTCTGATACTGGCTCAGTGCTGCTGTTCCTGCTGCTAATAAAACACTGGAAACACATTATTTTGAGGAAAATTATATAATAATAATAATAATAATAATAATAATAATAATAATAATAATAAAAGGGCAGTGATGGCCTAGTGGTATAGGGCGCTGGAGCACTGATCCTAAGGTTGGGGGTTCGAGTCCCACTCTCCACAAGGTTGTCACTGTCCCCACAGTGCAGCTAACTGGGTTATCGAAGGCCGGCCATGTCTCTCGCTGTCCATGGTGTGAGATTCATGTAAAAGAACCATTGCTGACTTTCGATAAGAGTAGGCGGTAAAGCCGTCAGCATATTTCCACCCTGCGATGATGGTCTGGCGAGCTGTCCAGGGTGTACTCTGCCGTCGGCCGGGATGGGCGTCAGCCTCCCCGTACCCCTCATTAGAATTAAGTGGTTACTGAAAATGACCTGAACTGAATAATAATAAAAAAAAATTCAGCCGCACAGACCGTTTAGCCTATTTGCCTGTCCGCAAGAATGTTGTAGGTTCAAGTCCCATGCCAGATGATGGAGTTTGCATGTTCGCCCTGTGCTTATGTGAGTCTGGTTTCCTCCTACAGTCCAAAGACTTGCTCTTTAGGCTGATTGGCTATTCTGGAATGCGTCTACTGTACATCTGAATGTGACTGAACGGTTGTATGTCTGTTTCAGGGTGTACCTTGCCTTAGCCCAAAGTCCAGCTTTTAATCTCACCCTGGTCTGTTCATGCTGGTGATTCTGATCTCTACAATACATGTAATGGATCGCACGCTTTTGTTCCAATAACTTTGGAGAGGACCCCCATGTTAATCAGGAATTGCCTGGCAGACGATTGTTTAAGGGGGCAGTGGTGGTCTAGTGGTATAGGGCACTTGATCGCTGATCCAAAGGTTGGGGGTTCGAGTCCCACTCTGCACAAGGTTGTCACTGTCCCCCCAAGTGGAGCTAACTGGGTTATCAAAGGCCGGCCATGTCTCTCACTGTCTATGGTGCGAGGCATGTAAAAGAACCATTGCTGACTTTCGACAAGAGTAGCTGCAAAGCCGTTGGCGTGTTTCCACCCTGCGATGGCCTGGCGAGCTGTCCAGGGTGTACTCTGCCCTCGCCCTGAGTTGGCTGGGATGGGCACCAGCCTTCCCGCGACCCTAATTAGGATGAAGCGGTTACAGAAGATGAACTGAACTGAATACTGTATGTCATGTTTATTTAATGCACATAGGAAGTGAACAGGCCTTTGTACAAGTCTCAGTTATTTACTTCATATCACTATGTTGGGTCACAGCTTGTTGCTAAATTACAGTCACATGAAGTTTATATCACAATCAAGAAAGGAAATGAGGAAAGGAAGGCTTCTGCTTTTTTTTTGAGTGTAGTAATCTAGTTATTCTCAAACAGCTCTGCATATTTTTGACTGTTAAAGGTTTCACAGTAAATGATGATGAAACCAACATTTGAACAAATGTGTGACTGTCTGTGCTTTCGTTCTATTAACATGTGACTATCACATGGGGCTGGAGAAATGATTGAACAAGCAGATTTTAGGTCATCGACTAACTGTAAACAGGACTTTGTACACACTAAACTCCACTACACAGTGATACAGTCTGATCTTTTTTTTTTTTTTTTTCCAAGCATGTGATGTGTCTTATTTCAGGTGAATGTCACCCTAGAGAAAGAGGTGGCTGGTTTCTGGATCACGGTCCCATGTGTTGACGATCTAGGAAGCTGCCACTATAAGGATATGTGTGATATACTGGACGAGCTCATTCCTCCTGGTCAGGACTGTCCTGAGCCTCTGCACACATATGGCCTCCCCTGCCACTGCCCCTTCAAAGCAGTGAGTGTCATCACTTCCACACACTTGCGGTCAACTGGAAAAAAAAAAAACAAACTCATCTTCGTACACTCATCTTAAGCTTAGAATTAAAATTTAATTCTTTTTCTGAACCGCTTAATCCTAATTAGAGTTGCGGGGAGATTGACGCCCATTTCAGCCGACTTTGGGTGAGGGTGGGGGACACTCTGGAGGGCTCGTCAGGTCATCCATCGCATGGCACTACCATTCACACTCAGCTCACTCTTATACCTAGGGGTGACTTGGAACAGACAGTTAATCTACTACTGTGCATGTTTTTGTACTGTGGGAGAAAACCAAAGTACCCGGAGGAAACCCACATTACCCACGGGGAGAACATGCAAACTCCACACAGGAACACCTGAGCTGGGATTCAAAATAATAGTGAAAATAACTGTTTATAACTTCAACTTTTTTTGTTTTTTTCCCCCCCAAGGGTTACTACTCTCTACCTCAGACCGTCTTCGCACTACCAAAGGTGGAGCTGCCTTTCTGGCTGACCAATGGTCAGTACCGTGTCCAGGGGGTACTGGGAAGTGTAGGCAAAGAGCTTGGGTGCCTTAAAGTTTCTCTCACTCTACACTCAGACTAACGAGCAGAACTGAGAGATGCTATGGGACCCTTTGGGAAAATGCATGAATTCTGTTCATTGATGGCACAATTTAGAAACCTGAGGATCTGAGAGCTGCTTATAGAAACATTTTTGTTTGTTTTTTTTATTTGAATTGTGACCAGTAAAATTTGACGTGAGCCTCTTTTTTATGATTCTTTACATACAGTAAATATGGACCAGCAAAAGAAGATCCTGCACTCAGAATCACAGACAAAAATAATTTAAATCTTTATTTAGTTCATTTTTTTTAATTATTATTATTTAGTTAATAAATTTGTTCTTTAATATGTAATCAAGGACATGGTCATTTTTAATATTTGTTAAAGTGTCTTTCATAGAAATATGTCATCTCATATGATTAATTTTTTTCTTCTTTTAATTTATGCTTTTAAATTGAGACTGTTTGTTTGTGCTGTATATTGTATATTTACTGGTTAATTGTAATCACGGGGCGCTGATGTTTTTACCTTGCATGACGTGATCTTGTGATGAGGACCATGCTGATATTATCTGTGTTGTTCAGCTCTGGGCTTTTGCCTAAAATGCTTTGGGGAAATCTTTTATAAATGAAATGTTTTCTCAGTAAACACTTCTCAGATTTTTTTTTTTTGAGACCTTCATTCAAATTACATCATAGTTTTTTGCCTTCTGTTTTTTTTCTATCTCTTTCTTTTAATCATCCTTTTTAAATGGTTCTGGGTTATATGAACATAATGCGACAATCCTGCTATTGCTATTATATTATATATACATTATACAGTTTATTAATACAGTATTCTGACAATTTAATGGAGCTATGAAGCTTTATTTATTTATTTTGCTTGTTTTGTAGTTATTATAAAAGTAATATACATATATTATATAATTGTCCTAGCAGCGTAGTGATTAGCACAGCACCACCTCACAGCATGAACGGTGTGGGTTCGAGTCGTGGGCTTTTTGTGTGGGGGTTTGCATGTTTTTTCTGGGCATGTGTGGGTTTACTCTGAATACTCCAATATCCTCCCACGGTCCAAAAATATGCACATTAGGCTAATTGTCTGATCCAAATTACCAGTGTGTGTGTGTGTGTGTGTGTGTGTGTGTGTGTGTGTGGTGTGTGTGTGTTGGCCCTGTGATAAACTGGTGGCCTATATACATGGTTTTCCCATCTTGCATAGGATGAGATAGGCTCCTTCCTTCCCACAGCCTTATGATAAAACAGTAAGAGAAATTAATAACTATACACAGTTTATTTTAAAAAGTAAATAGACGCTGATCCTTAAAGACATTCTTGGCACTAACAAGTGAAGTAAATGCCATCGATTATCGGTACACTGGCACCCCGTCAAGGAGTTAGATGTCTGAGGCACTAAATGAACAGTCAGTTCTCGAAGTTGTTGCTCTGGAGGTAAAACCAATGAGCAAGTCTAAGGATTTAAGTGACTTCCAGGGACCACACTGTGATGTTTGAATGACTAGATCTGGTGGGGTGCTCCTCCTGGTTGGTGGGGTGCTCCTGGTTGGTGGGGTGCTGCTCCTGGTTGGTGGGGTGCTGCTCCTGGTTGGTGGGGTGCTGCTCCTGGTTGGTGGGGTGCTGCTCCTGGTTGGTTGGGTGCTCCTGGTTGGTGGGGTGCTGCTCCTGGTTGGTGGGGTGCTCCTGGTTGGTGCGGTGCTGCTCCTGGTTGGTGGGGTGCTGCTCCTGGTTGGTGGGGTGCTGCTCCTGGTTGGTGGGGTGCTGCTCCTGGTTGGTGGGGTGCTGCTCCTGGTTGGTTGGGTGCTCCTGGTTGGTGGGGTGCTCCTGGTTGGTGGGGTGCTGCTCCTGGTTGGTGGGGTGCTCCTGGTTGGTGCGGTGCTGCTCCTGGTTGGTGGGGTGCTGCTCCTGGTTGGTGGGGTGCTGCTCCTGGTTGGTGGGGTGCTGCTCCTGGTTGGTGGGGTGCTGCTCCTGGTTGGTGGGGTGCTGCTCCTGGTTGGTGGGGTGCTGCTCCTGGTTGGTTGGGTGCTCCTGGTTGGTGGGGTGCTCCTGGTTGGTGGGGTGCTGCTCCTGGTTGGTGGGGTGCTCCTGGTTGGTGGGGTGCTGCTCCTGGTTGGTTGGGTGCTCCTGGTTGGTGGGGTGCTGCTCCTGGTTGGTGGGGTGCTGCTCCTGGTTGGTGGGGTGCTGCTCCTGGTTGGTGGGGTGCTGCTCCTGGTTGGTTGGGTGCTCCTGGTTGGTGGAGTGCTGCTCCTGGTTGGTGGAGTGCTGCTCCTGGTTGGTTGGGTGCTCCTGGTTGGTGGGGTGCTGCTCCTGGTTGGTGGGGTGCTCCTGGTATGAAGTGGTAAGTAACAAACAAAGGTGAATTCAATCAAGCACAACTGGTAAGAGTCATGGCCAAGGCTCACTGATGCCCACGGGGAGTCAGGGTCATACTTCTGATCTGATCCCACACAAGAGCCAGTGTAAGATAAATGGCTGAACATGTTAATGCTGGCTATGATAGAAAGCAGACAGAACACACGGTGCATTGTTGCTTGCTGTGTATCGAGCTGTCTTGCTACCGAACAGTCAGGGGATGATAATGCTATGGCTGATCAGTGTAAACAGCTTATTTCCAGGTACTGTTGGTGTAACTGGTTTTGTGTTACTGGGACTCGGTGAATAAAAATGACCAAGAATATCTTATTCACTCAGCAGTCAAGTAGCTATAAACAAACTATATAAACTCGATAATAAATACAATTACTATGAGAGAAGTAGATTTTATCTTCTAGCACTGCAATAATGTTTTTGAAAAAAAATCACAGTTATGCTTCATGAAACTTACTTTGAGAATGATGACGAGACAATTGCTTGCAGAATTTCCAGTAAAATACAAACAAGATGTTGATGATGTTAACAATTGTTCTTAAAAGTTGTTCTCAATTAAAATTGACAGATGATACCTGACAGCATTACTGAAAATGAAGAAATTTTTAATTGAGAAGTGTTCATTATAGGCATTAACAGTGATGTTGGTATTCTATACTTTGAACACTTGATGGTGACAAAATCATTATTTTAATGTGTAAGCTCTTCTTCTTTTCCTTTTGGCTGTTCCCTTTTTCTCAGGGGTCGCCACAGTGAATCATCGCATGTTTGATTTGGCAGGTTTTTACATCGGATGCCCTTCCTGACACAACCCTTTAGCAAGGGGCAGAAACACACTGACGGCTTTTCTGGCTCCTCTTATCGAAAGTCAGCAATGGTTCTTTTACATGAACCTCTCACCATAGACTGTGAGTGACATGGCCCGCCTTTGATAACCCAGTTAGCTGCACTGGGGGGGGGGACAGTGACAACCTTGTGGACAGTGGGACTCGAACCCCCCAACTCTAGGATCAGCGATCCAGCACCGTTTACCACCAGACCACCGCCGCTATTTTAGTATATAATATGTATATGACTTCATGGGGCAGTGGTGATCTAGTGGTATCGGGCGCTGGACTCTTTGGGAGCACCTTAACAATAAACTGGACTGGTCCCACAACACCAACGCCCTGTACAAGAAGGGCCAGAGTCGCCTCCATCTTCTGAGGAGACTCAGGTCCTTCGGCGTATGCAGACCTCTGCTCAGGACTCTTTATGACTCTGTGGTAGCCTCTGCAATCCTCTACGCTGCCATCTGCTGGGCCCCAGGCAGCACAGAGCGGGACAGAAAGAGACTGAACAAGCTGGTCAGGAGGGCCAGCTCTGTCCTCGGCTGCCCACTGGACTCTGTGGAGGAGGTGAGTGAGAGGAGGATAGTTGCAAAGCTCACATCCATCCTGTTCAACATCTATCACCCACTGCACCAGACTGTAGAGGAGCTGAGTAGCTCCTTCAGTGGACGACTGAGGCATCCTCAGTGCAGGAAGGAGCGCTACCGCAGGTCGTTCATTCCCACCGCTATCAGACTGTACAACGCCACTTTGTAACTGTCTGTGAAAATACTGGTTATGTGCAATAAAAACCCCGTGCACTTTAATCAACCACATCTACCCCACTGACTGTGAACCATATCAACCCATCTCTGCCCTCAGATACATTACACTTTAATATAGGCCAATCTATAAAGTTGCTCCATTCTTTTCTTTTATTGTTTATTAATTTATACTATTTATGTATCTACTTATTTATTTACTTATATAATATATATGTACGTGTGTATGTTTGTATTTGTATCTATTTTTGCACCCCCTACTGATGGTACCTCAAGAGCCTGTAACAGTGAATTTCTCCATTGTGAGATTAATAAAGCTGTATCTTATCTAGGTTGGATAGGATCAGGAATGAGTACATCAGAGGGACAGCACATGTAAGAGGTTTTGGAGACAAAGTCAGAGAGGCTAGATTGAGATGGTTTGGACATGTACAGAGGAGGGATAGTGAGTATATTGGTAGTAGGATGCTGAGGTTGGAACTACCAGGCAGAAGGCCTCGAGGAAGACCAAAGAGAAGATTTATGGATGTGGTGAAGGAGGACATGAAGGTAGTTGGAGTAAAAGTAGAAGATGCAGAGGATAGGGTATCCTGTGGCGATCCCTGAAGGGAACATCCAAAAGGAAAATAAGAAGAAGAAGAAGAAGTACAGTATACGTAAAAAGATATTTAGGTTTAAGAGTTCCTCACTTGAATATGGAAGCTCTGCTGTTAGGCACTGTCTAAATATATATAACCATTGATCTATTATTAAGTAAATTTATTTTATAATTATGACACGTTGGCGGTGCAATGGTCTGGCCAGGTACTCAGGTTGTACCCTGCCTTTGCTCAGTATCAGGTGAAATAGGCTTCAGTCCCCCAGTAGCATTAAAAGGCTTCGTAAATTATTGAGTGAGGGATTGGGTAAGTGTTTTGAATAATTCTGGAATTTTAAATGATAAGATTTTGTATCTTACGCTGGTTGCATGAAATACATGTTGAGATGATACCTACTGTATATGTGTATGGGGGGGGCTTTGGACTGGGAGGCAGTGAAGGAATGTTATCTCGAGACATCAGAAGAGTTTCAGTCGACCTTGGTGCAGCCAGTACCAGTCTCTTGAACTGTCTGCTGGTGATGAGGGGGAGAGTGTTGACACCACTCCAAAATCTCTGGATTTGGTCGAGATCCATGAATTGATGATTAAGATTGTGAAGGCTGTTGCATATGAGGCAAGTCATTCTGCTAATTTTCAAACCATTAAGTAAGTCCTCATGTCTTATTGACTGGGATATCATAATCCTGG
>CM045733.1:67580000-67627500 GCA_024760905.1 Plotosus lineatus | reverse complement strand
ACTTCAACAACAATATGGGAGAATTAACAGTTATTCGCTGAAAGTGAGGTGGATGTCGCTGAATAGTCCCAGAGACAGTTGGGTTGGTTTTTTTGGGTGTATTACATATGAATAAAAGAAAAGCAAACTAAGTCTTTATCTAGCTTTCTTTCTTTCTTTTTTCTCTATCTACAGATGCTCCCCGACTTACGTTCATTCATTTTATGTATTTTTTGATTTCACGTTTAAAAAAAATTGTCAAATTTTGAGTTTAGTGTGCTCTCTGTAGTACGAAACATACCTACGTAGTACGCCGACGTAATAACGCTGCATCCACTGTTTACAAACGACAGACTGAACATGCCCTCCTTCTTCCCAGTTCACTGTGTTACCCTTGTGTTAAGACGTTGTCTTTGTGATCTTTGTGTTTACACTGTTTTGTGGACTTTTGTAACCCTAAGCAAATATGGTTGGTCAGAAACCTAAGCCTACTTATGGCAGTGCAGTGGCAGTGGTGGTCTAGTGGTTAGGGCGCAAGATTGCTGATCCTAAGGTTGTGGGTTCAAGTCTCCACAAGGTTGCCACTGTCCCCCCAGTGCAGCTAACTGGGTTATTAAAGGCCAGCCATGTCTCTCACTGTCTATGGTGTGAGGTTCATGTAAAAGAACCATTGCTAACTTTCGTAAAGAGTAGGCTGCAAGGCCGTCAGCGTGTTTCTGTCCCTTGTTAGAAGGGTTGCGTCAGGAACGGCATCTGACATGGAAAAAAACCTATGCCAAATCAAATGTGCGAATCGGATGATTCGCAGTGGTGACCCCTAAAAAAGGGAAAAAGTCGAAAGGATAGAAGAAGAAACGTAAGCCTAATAGTGATAGTGGTAATCAGAAAAAGCGGCAAGCCATCTCGTTAGAAACGAAGATGGCTATTACCAAGAAAATCGATGCTGGTGAAAAACACGTGAATGTTGCACGTTTCTTCCAAATGGCTCTGTCGACCATCGGAACCATTTACAAGCAAGAAAGACCGCATCATAGAGCATGTTAAAGGTTATATTTGATATTTGATGAGTGAATTTGATTAAAATGTATCTATTGAAATTATTTTTCTTGAATTTAATTTATTTGAAATTAATGTTATTATTTTACAATGTTATGTTTATAATAATTGATTTAGCGGTGTTTTATGAGATACGGTAATGGTATTTATCGATGTATACAGTAACAACTTACGTTTTTTGTTTTTTTTTTCACCTTACGTTCTATCATCCGTAACCGAACTAAAACGTAAATTGGGGAGCGTCTGTATCAAGCTTTCTTTCTCTGTCTAGCTTGCTTTTTTATTTCTCTCTCTCTATCTAGCTTTCTTTCTTTCTTTCTCTACATATCTAGCTTTCTTTCTTTACCTATCTAGATTTCTTTCTTTCTTTCTCTATCTGTCTAGCTTTCTTTCTTTCTCTATCTAGATTTTTTTCTTTCTTTCTTTATCTATCTTCTGGGTCTTTGACCTGCATGTTTCTGTATGGAGTATGCATATGCTCCCTGTGCTTGCCCAGGATTCCTCAGGGTACGTGGTTTTCTCCTCCTCAGACTTGCACATTAGGCTAATTGACTGTTCCAAATTGACCCTAGGTGTGTGTGAATAGTTGTGTGTTGGCTCTGTGCTGGTCTGGTGAATTGTTCACTGTGTATTCTGCCTTCACCCAGTAATTGAGATTGACACCAGCCTCCTTGTGGCCTTCACATGATTAATCGGTTTGGTGAATGAGAATATTTTAAGCATGATGTTAGTGATTGAGGTCCATGTGCTCTGCAGACAGTGTGAGGAGAGCAGAAGTGCTCTATGCAACAGCATTGTTTAAAACTCACTTAAGGTTTTTAATGTGGAAAGGTAAGAAAAACGAACTAAAATAGTTTTTAAAAATGTGACTGACATCATGAACGCCATCACAATGTTCCTGTGCTCTTCTTGGTGCAATCTTTTGAAACTCTAAAGTTTAAAGGGCTTTTATACGTTTAGAAAGCCAAGGAGCCAAATGCAGCCATGAGGCGGGGGGGCACTAACCAGTGTCTCTCCCTTTTATGTCGGTCCCAAGCCCAGATAAATGCAGAGGGTTGCGACAGGAAGGGCATCCGCCGTAAAACTTCGGCCAAAAAAAAAAATGCAAATGATCAATACAGAATTCATACCGGATCGGTCGAGGCCCGGGTTAACAACGACCGCCATCAGTGCTGTCAACCAACAGGGTGCTGATGGAAATTGGACTACTGTTGGTCGAAGACGTCGAAGAAGGAGAGTCGGGAGGCGTGTCCGTAGGCAGAGAGAAGAGGAAATGCGTGAGCCTCGGACTGAGAGTAGGGACTTTGAATGTTGGAACTATGCAAGGAAAAGATAGGGAGCTGGCTGACATGATGCAGAGGAGGAAGGTGGACATACTGTGTGTTCAGGAGACAAGGTGGAAAGGTAGAAAGGCTAAAAGCTTAGGAGCAGGGTTTAAACTGTTTTATAATGGTGTGGATGGGAAGAGAAATGGAGTAGGAGTCATCTTGAAGGAGGGGTTTGTCAGGAATGTTCTAGAAGTGAAAAGAGTGTCACACAGAGTGATGAGTCTCAAGTTAGAAATTGAAGGCGTGATGGTCAATGTTGTTAGTGCTTATGCCCCACAGGCAGGATGTAAGCTAGAAGAGAAGGAGAGATTCTGGAGTGAGGTAGATGAAGTGATGCAGAGTACCCCAGAGGTGAAAGAGTGGTCATTGGAGCAGACTTCAATGGACATGTTGGTGCAGGCAACAGAGGGACGAGGAAGTGATGGGCAGGTTTGGTATCCAGGACAGGAACACAGAAGGACAGATGTTGATCAATTTTGCAAAAAGGATGGAAATGGCTGTGGTGAATACTTTCTTCAAGAAGAAACAGAAGCATAGGGTGACTTATGAAAGCGGAGGTAAGAGCACACAGGTAGACTACATCTTGTGTAGGCGATGTAATTTGAAAGAAGTCAGTGACTGCAAAGTAGTAGTGGGTGAGAGTGTTGCCAAACAGCATAGGATGGTGGTGTGCAGGATGACACTGATGGTGAGAAAGGTGAAAAAGGCAAAGGCAGAGCAGAAGACAAAGTGGTGGAAGCTGAAAAAGGAAGAGTGTCGTGTTGTCTTCAAGGAGGAGTTGAAACAGGCTTTGGGTAGTCAGGAAGTGCTTCCAGAGGACTGGACAACCACAGCCAATGTGATCAGGGAGACCGGTAGGAGAGTACTTGGTGTGTCCTCTGGAAGGAAAGTAGATAAGGAAACTTGGTGGTGAAATGAGGAAGTGCAGGAGTGTGTACAAAAGAAGAGGTTAGCCAAGAAGAAGTGGGACAATGAGAGGACCGAAGAGAGTAAACAGGAGTACAGGGAGACACAGCGTAAGGCGAAGGTAGCAGTGTCAAAGGCCAAACAGAGGGCGTATGATGACTTGTATGATGGGTTGAACAGTAAGGAGGGAGAAAATGATCTATACAGGTTAGCACAGCAGAGAAATAGAGATGGGAAAGACGTGCAGCAAGTTAGAGTGATAAAGGACAGAGAGGGAAATGTATTGACTGATGACAGAAGTGTGCTGGGAAGATGGAAAGAGTACTTTGAAGAGCTGATGAATGAGGAAAATGAGAGAAAAAAGAGTAGAAGGGGTGACCGTTGAGGAGCAGGAAGTAGCAAAGATTAGTAAGGGAGAAGTGAGGAGGGCATTGAAGAGGATGAAGAGTGGAAAGGCAGTTGGCCCTGATGACATACCAGTTGAGGTATGGAAGTGTCTAGGGGAGGTAGCAGTAGATTTTCTGACAAGAATATTCAACAAGGTCTTAGAAAGTGAGCAGATGCCAGAGGAATGGAGGAGAAGTGTGCTTGTGCCCATTTTTAAGAACAAGGGCGATGTACAGAGTTGTGGCAACTACAGAGGGATAAAGTTGATGAGCCATACAATGAAGCTATGGGAAAGAATAGTGGAAGCTAGACTAAGGGCAGAGGTCAGCATTTGTGAACAACAGTTTGGTTTCATGCCAAGAAAGAGTACCACAGATGCAGTGTTTGCTTTGAGGATGTCAATAGAGAAGTACAGAGAAGGTCAGAAGGAGCTGCATTGTGCCTTTGTGGATCTGGAGAAAGCATATGACAGGGTGCCGAGAGAAGAACTGTGGTATTGTATGAGGAAGTCTGGAGTGACAGAGAAGTATGTTAGAGTGGTGCAGGACATGTATGAGAGATGTAAGACAGTGGTGAGGTGTGCTGTCGGTGTGACAGAAGAGTTCAAGGTGGAGGTGGGACTGCATCAAGGGTCAGCTCTCAGCCCCTTCTTGTTTGCTATGGTGATGGACAGGATAACAGATGAGGTTAGACAAGAATCTCCATGGACTATGATGTTTGCAGATGACATAGTGATCTGTAGTGAGAGCAGAGACCAAGTGGAGGAAAATCTAGAGAGGTGGAGGTATGCCCTGGAAAGGAGGGGATTGAAGGTTAGTCTTAGTAAGACAGAATACATGTGTGTGAACGACAAGGACCCAAGAGGAACTTTGAGGTTACAGGGGCAGAGATAAAGAAGGTGGAGGATTTTAAGTACTTAGGCTCAACAATCCAGAGCAATGGAGAGTGTGGAAAAGAGGTGAAGAAGCGCGTGCAGGCAGGTTGGAATGGATGGAGAAAAGTGTCCGGTGTGATGTGTGATAGGAGAGTATCGGCAAGAATGAAGGGAAAAGTGTACAAGACGGTGATGAGGCCAGCAATGTTGTATGGTTTAGAGACAGTGGCCCTGGGGAAAAGACAGGAGTCAGAGTTGGAGGTAGCAGAGATGAAAATGTTGAGGTTCTCTTTGGGAGTAACGAGGATGGATAGGATCAGAAATGAGTACATCAGAGGGACAGCACATGTTAGATGTTTTGGAGACAAAGTCAGAGAGGCTAGATTGAGATGGTTTGGACATGTACAGAGGAGGGATAGTGAGTATATTGGTCGTAGGATGCTGAGGTTGGAACTACCAGGCAAAAGGCCCAGAGGAAGACCAAAGAGAAGATTTATGGATGCGGTGAAGGCGGACATGAAGGTCGTTGGAGTAAGAGTAGAAGATACAGAGGATAGGGAGAGATGGAGGCGGATCATTTGCTGTGGCGACCCCTGAAGGGAACAGCCGAAAGGAAAAGAAGAAGAAGAAGAAAGCCAAGGAGCATTTTCAGTAACTTTGTTTGAATTTTGTTGGGGGAAGACATTTTGTTGAATTTTTAGGATCTGTGACTGTTTTGATTCGAGTCTTAATCTCCTGAGACAATTGTCTGCTATCCCTCACACAGTGAACCACTCCCATAGCGCTGTTCCCATGTGGTTCTAATAAATAATGTAGGCAAATGTTCATTAAACGTTTTACGGTGCACTTCAGCTGGCCAGCAAATGTGGTTTGGATGGTGGTGGTGGTGGTGGTGGTTGAACTGGTTGAACTGGTTTAAGCAGTAGAACTCCCATGCACATGATCCCTTGTTTTCTGTGGAAAGTGTGTTTCGTGCAGTGGAAGTTTTCTGAATGTAATGTCATCATGTGGGTTGTGGTTTTAGCTTTTACACGCTTCGGTTGTTTCCGACAGATTACTTAACGGAACACTTCAATCTGCTGACAGCCTCGTCAAAGGTTCGGTTTTGGATTTCAATCCTCACATGATTATGTAATTCATGTTTGAATTCCATGCAATCTTGTATGTTCTAAAAGATGTAAGGCAGGAATTTTTAAGGCAGGAAAAAAGAACTCGAGTGTTATGGTGGTTTTTTTGTTGTTGTTTTTTTTAAACTGAAGTGGCAGCTCAACTTTTCTTCAGTGAACTGAACAAATGTTGTCAGTATGTGAGACATCTTGCATACTGTGAGAACATTTCAGGGCTTGTTTCTATAGGTATCTTTCTTTGCTTTGGCACAATAGCTTCAAATTCTTAAATCATCTCCAGACAGCAATGGCCTTGAAGTCTTAATCATCACAGTTGGACCGAACATTCTTGCAGATGACAGAATCCCCTTTGTGACTCAAACCTGTCCAGTCAAGTACTTGTATGTATATTATTTGCTTTATAAACTATAGAGTTCTGCAGTGAGTTCAGCTGCAATATTCTATTGTAGTTTCCAGTTAGTCTTGTCTGTTAATGCTTAGCATTTTGAGTAGGCCAAGTATGGAGGAAATACTCAGTCCCATTCTTCACACAGGTTCTTGTTGTTAACAGGATTGGATTGTGGTCAGACTTGTTACCAAGATGGAGATCTTTTAAGGTCTTTGTGAGTTTGAACAGGCTCAGGGGCAGAATTATTGAATCCAAACAAAAATGCTTTGTGCTTTTAGAAAAACAAGTTACATTATAAACATACCAAATGTGTCCTCAGATTAAGAACATGCATTTATTCCTCCTTTGATTCTCGCGTTCAATGGAAACATGATGACGACATGGACAAGATTTTTATCTTGGGAAGAGCTCATCGCTTTGTCTTATGCTTTTGTCTTATGTCTGTTGATGCATATTTAAAGTAACATGCTGGGAAAGTCATGTGAGGCAAAGTGCCACCCAAATCTTGTGGACAAGCTCAAAACTAACCTTAACAGCTGTCTCATTTACTAGTTACTGGCTCAAGGATTGTCGTCTCAAATGTTGATGGGTCTTTCCTTTCATTAATGTTACCTGTCAGTCAGAGCTACGTGAAAAATCGATTGATTCACAGTTCTGGATTAGGACAATGTGTAAAACCCAGTGTTTTCTTTGCCTCTTTACACACTGGGCTCCATTCCCCACCACGTAGGAGAAATGGGGGAAGTCTATCTCTGCCTATCAATGCACAGCAATTTGGCAGTACGTGTCAACAAGTAAGGATCTTGTTAGCACAAAGTATTGTCTGCTGTACGGTTTTATCTACAATCTGACGCAAATAAAGGGAGTAGCACAACAAACTTATTTCAGCATCTCAGACACGTGTGAAGCCAAGCAGTTGGACTCGCTCTATAGGTGATGTGTATGACGGATCACGTCGGTGTCTATTTTACATTGTGCTCCATGTGATGCGTAACCCCAAGAGAAAGAAGTTAAAGGTGGAATGGTATTTCATATTGCCAGTATGGTGTCCCATCATTTTAGGGAGAAAACGGAGTTCATTCAAATGCGAAATAAAAATTGGCCTCAGATAGTGAGTTTCCAAGCCATAAGTGTTTTATGCTGTGCCTTTTTTCTTGTTAACTAACTAAATAAATAAGTAAACAATAACCAAAAGTTAAGTTAAAATGTCATCTTACTACTTACAATTTTTTTCCCAAAAAAAGCAATTTTAATTTTGTTTGCATTTCATTGATCCCAAAGGAAAAAGTGCAGTAAAAACATTTGAACAATGTCCTTATTTAAAAAAAAAAATCCCAAAATCATGTCTTGCTTGTAAGATTGAAAACTACTGATATGGGTGTAAACTCCCCCCGCAAAGCTAAATGTACGAGGGATCTGAAAAAGTCTGCAATGTATGGACACATTTTTGGAAATAATAAATGAATGTTAATATACTTTTTCCTGTCCATATTAACAGTCAGGATTCAAGTGATTGCGCGAGGGACCATCATCGCGTGGTATTCCTTCATAAATGCAAACTAATGTGGGGGCCTGTAATGATTTTATCACATGTGTTCAGTGGCTCAGTCCATGTTTTTATTTTATAGTCAGTATGTTTTGGTATCCATTGTATTTTATTTATATAATTGTATTTGTATTTTATATGTATTTATCACTTGACGGAAAACAGAGTGGAATGCCGAAGAAGAGTCAAACTGTGGGTACGCCAACGGTCTAATTGACTACGGTCTCTGATGATGATGATTCGGTAGACTTTACTGCCTATGGCTGTGGGAAGCATGTGATCTAAAACCATCCCTGTTTGTGGAAATAAGAGCATTGCTAGGAGCTCCTCTGCTGGACGTACCCGTAACGTTGGATGAAAGTGCTGACATGAGAGCACCTGCTTAAAGGTTACAAATGACTCCCAAGTAGCACTCCAAGCACTTTTTTTTTTCTTATGGAGATAAGTGTTTGTTTACATTTGGAAGCCAATAGCTGGCAGGCTTAAGCATGGGGTAATGAACATGTGAGCATCAGATGGACAAGGGAATATTTGTTTAATCAGTTCCATGTGGTTTTATTTCTGTCTCTTTCTGCTTTTCCTTCTGTATCAAAAGGTTCGATTCAACATGCAACAATTTCTTAGAATGGATTACTGAAAAGACAAAAACATTTAACATGGGCGGCCAGTGCGTCACATTTAATGGGTGCATTCATGCCCATGCCCCTTCACACTCCAAAAACTAGATTTAATGGAGCAAAAAAAAAAAAAAAAACATGTTCCCCACGTTTACCAACCGTGTTTTTCCCACCATGTCCACAGACCTCTGACAATCTCCCAAGCTGATTTCGCAAGGACAGACATGGCTTGATCCAATTACCCATCGCCAAGATAATTTTTTTCACAATGAGCACTATGATTAGTTAATTTTACAAATTTTTATCCACTCAGCATTTGTGTTGCATACTTGCAGCATTGAGCGCTGCTCACGCAGGAGACGTACCTCACAAATGTCTTCGGACACAGCAGAGCATCCGCTGACCACTGATTACTAGCAAGAGTAAGACAAAACAGAAATACACATGTAATGCAGAATATTTACAGTAACTACATTAAACAGAATAGAAACAATTGTGTAGCTTGCCTGTAAAAACTTGGCTGAGCTTCTCATAAATTTAAGGGGGTGCTAGTCACACTCTTAGATATTTAGAGAAGAGTAAAAAGCTACACTCTGCTATTTTGTCCTGTGATGCACAGGACGCCTGACTTGAACACCCATATGCAGGTCTTCCTAAACTGTTGCCCCCAATTTATATAGCATGTCTCTCTATGCTGTAGTATTACATTTTCCATTATGTGGCATCAAGAAACCCAAACATATCTGAACATGGCAGTAGACTGGTACATTTACTGCACCTCAGGTCTCTTTAGCCAGCATCAGTGCCTATCCTTACTAATATTCTTGTGACTGAACAAGCAGATTCCCACAACCACACTGTAAAATATAGTGGAAAGCCTTGTCGGAAGAGTGTGGCTCTTTACTTCAGCCCAGAACACAGGTTTGACAGAGGAATTATCACTGGCATTTGTGAATCTGTCTGCAAACAAAATCCTAATCATAGCTGTGCATGAATTGTTTGCAGAACTTGGTGGGGACACGATGATACCAAAGTCCCAATGTTAATTCCATTTTGGAACTTCTAAGGGCAAAATTCAAGCTCAATGCAACGTCACAGTATTTTAGAGCACTAATAAAAAATGTCAGCAGACATGATACAAGTTTGTCAATTCCAGTATCCACAAAGGCAGCAAAAAATGTCAGCTTGGTGTGCCCATCCAATACCACATCATAACAGTGACTTTATATACAAAGTCTTTCAGTCTCAGGAATCAGTTCTTCTAAGATGGAAAAAAAATCCCTCATGTAAAAGAGCACCATGTTAAAGAGTATGACGAGCTCACCGAGACAAGGGGGGGTTTGAGGGTTGCCTGAACAACCCTGTCACTTCACTCTCTCTCCCTCCCTCCTCTCTGCACCTCTGCCGTCAGTGATAAACCTGACACCTCTCTCTCACCTGTCAACTTCGCCTACAATCAGGTCCAGAAACAACTGAAAATACCTTCTTGATCATGTCCACACCCAGGCGGGTGGCTATACAGATCTGACATTGATGCAGGCGGACACCTCTCTTGTGTCCTTGATTGTGGACTACCTGACTGGAAGACCACAGTATGGGCACCTGCATGTCGGATATAGTGGACAGGAACACACGAGAACCACAAGAGACCGTTCTCTCTCCCCTTTGCTCTTCACTTTCTAAACAACGGACTTCAGCTATAGCACAGAGACATCTTCAGATCCAAAACACCAGTGACCCCTGTTTCCATCCAGGCAGACTAAGTTGAAATTTTGGAGGATTACAAATAATAACAAACTGAACTGGGTTAAGAAAACTATCGCACTTTACAAGAAGGGCCAGAGCTGTCTATATGTTTTGAAGAGGTATAAATCATTCAAAATCTTTCGGATACTACTCCATATAGCAACAACAACCCCAACGTGTGTGTGTGTGTGTGTATACAGGGATCCCTCACTTTCCGCAGTTAATTGGGACTCCGTGAAGTAGGATCAACACCCCCCCCCCCCCCCCCCGATGTATTTTTATATGTGGACATAATAATATCAATAAACACATTCAACTCTATAAATGCTTATAATAACAATTAAACATTCAAAAAATATTACATAAGATGTGAATAAAATATAAATACACACATACATTTTTATGGTAGGTGTGTGTTGGAGTGCGAGTGTATTTATTTACATCTTGTCCATTATTTTTTTAATGTTTAATTGTTATTATAAGCATTTTTAGCATTGAATATGTATTTATTGATATTATATCCACATATATATGAATGTATACGTCAGTCGGGAGTGTTGAGGGGTGATCCGACTTCGTGGATTTAGGTGGTCGCGGAGGATCTCTGTCCCAATTAACTGCGGAAAGTGAGGGATCCCTATGTGTGTGTATGTATATATTTATACATATAAGTATGTATGTGTGTGTGTGTGTGTGTGTGTGTGTATATATATATATATCATCATCAGAGGGACAGCACATGTTAGATGTTTTGGAGACAAAGTCAGAAAGGCTAGATTGAGATGGTTTGGACATGTACAGAGGAGGGATAGTGAGTATATTGGTAGTAGGATGCTGAGGTTGGAACTACCAGGCAAAAGGCCCAGAGGAAGACCAGAGAAGATTTATGGATGTGGTGAAGGCGGACATGAAGGTCGTTGGAGTAAGAGTAGAAGATGCAGAGGATAGGGAGAGATGGAGGCAGATCATTTGCTGTGGCGACCCCTGAAGGGAACAGCCGAATGGAAAAGAAGAAGAAGAGGACTAAATCTGGAGTGGGATGTTCAATTTGTGTTTGATGGCCAGCTGTCCAGTCCTTTTAAGCATATGGTATATAAAGAAATATTTAATGATGTTGATGTACTTGAGCAGGGAACCGGTATGTCTGGGTAGAGACTGATTTTAATTTTTAGTCTATGCATTAGGAAACTCTGTGTCTGAAGCTTGTGTTCTTACACCCTGGGAAATGTGAAGCTTTGTTCTTTAATTTGCTTGAATATATGTAAATTTACCCTTGCACTCAGGCAGCATGTGTGAAAGGGGTTGGATTTAGAAGGAGAACTGAAAGAACAAGCTGTATTTGTTTGAAATTTGAGTTTCAAATTTTTTTGGTCAGGCTCTGAGATAGATATAACAATTGCAAGGTTGACAAATTAACAGCCCAGCTGGGACAATCAGAATGTAGATATTGAGGCTATTGGTAGTAGGGTTGTTCCAGGCCATCGAGACCTAAGGGTCATTCCATCCCAACTTATCAGAGTTCATTTCAATGTGTCTAAGAAATGCAGCCATGCCGAACCTTAGACTGTTATTCCAAATAGTATTCTAAATTTATCTGTGCATCTAAAGCCACGCAAGTCCAGGGTCCATTGTGACTTTCTGTAAATACTACTGTTGAGAAATGATGCTATGTACCATATGTATACACATCACTGTAGTTTTCAATATCTTAAGAACTAAGATATGACCCAAAGGTTGGTAACAAAATATTCAAAACTTTTTGAAATTTAAAACTTTTGAATGAAATTAACATGGAGCTTGAGCCTCATTCCTAGTAAACTTTGGTAGTGTACAGAAAAGGTGAACAAAGTTAAATTTCGACATTTACTGGGTAAATTTTCTCTTGAGAAACTATTTGGCGTACAGCTACAAGGTTTGGTATGGTTACATTTCTTGGGTGTGTGTATATGTATGTATATGTAAAGCATGTAAACATATGTAAAGGCAGCCTTGGTGGAAGGTGTTCTGTTGGCGTTCCTTGCGGTAGTAGAGGGTCCATGCTTCACTGCCAAAAGGGAGAGTACTCGGTACGCAGGCCTTGTTGTTGTTGTTGTTGTTGGCCCCGTCAATCTTGAAAGATCATGGGGGGGGTTTTGTGCCGTGGGTCTTCGGTCAGGGAGCTGTAGCATCGGGCATGGCTGTAGAGGCCGATACAGAATCTGCAGATCCTGCTGCAGCCGCTGAAGATGAAGTCCTCGCAGTGTGGTGGGGGTGGGGCCAGTCTCTGCTGACTGCGGAGTCTCTTCTCCCCCCACCGGGTGTGTCTTCTCTCCTTATCCTGGGTGGTGGTCCGCCAGTCCAAGTGGTCGGAGGTGGCTGACTCCAGGTTGGAGGGGTTGAACATCTGAGGATGATCCATCAAACTGGACGATGCCATTCATGTCCTGGTGGAACAACTTGATCATGCTCAAGAGCTTGGGGGACATCCAATTCGCTCGATGAGGGTAAACAGTCCATCCCTGCTGACCAAGTCAAAAGCCTTGGTCAGGTCGATGAAGGCCAAATAGAGGGGTTGTCTCTGCTCCCAGCACTTCTCTTGCTGCTGCCTCACAGAGAAGACCATATCTATGGTTGACCTGGCTGCCTTGAATCCACACTGCGCCTCTGGATACACACGTTCGGCAAGTAATTGAAGCCTGTTGAGGATGACACCGGCAAAGGCTTTCCCAACTATTTCTTAGGAGTGAGATGCCACGATAGGTGTTGCAATCACTTTGCTCCCCTTGTTCTTGTAGAGGGTGATGATTTTGGCATCATGCATGTCTTTGGGAACAGCCCCTTCCTCCCAGCACTGCAGTAGGAGCTCATGGGGGTGTTTCAAGAGCAAGCTCTCATTTTGCGTTTTCGACGATTTCAGGTGGGATGTTGTTGTCCTGCCTGGAGCCTTGCTGCTTTATATGGAGTCTATCGCCTTGCTGAGCTCCTCGATGATGGGTGGAGCATCAAGCTCATCCATAACAGACAGTGGATGGATGTTCTAAAGGGCTGTGTTCGAGACTTTGGTTTCTCTCATGTAGAGCTCTTGGTAGTGCTCGGCCCATCTCTCCATTTGTTTGCCATGATCCTTGATGACATTGCCTGCAGCTGATTTGAGTGGCACTGGGACCGAAAGCCTTCATGCATTTTGTGCTCGTTTCCAAGATCTGCAGAAAGCTGTATGTCCTGGCAAAGGTTAAGCCAGTAGTTGTTGGCACAACGCCTTGCGATCTTTTGTGCATTATTTCGTGCAGTGCATCAAGCGTTTGCACAGAGGGCTCCTTCTTGTGAGTGATTAGAGCTGAACATTTGGTGGTGATGGCAGGTTCACTTCAAATAAGCATTCTGAAACACATGGTGACTCTAACTTGTATGTTGATGGCTTGATTTTAAAGTTAAGGATTTTGTGATCATACTTAAATCAGTAGTGAGCCTGCCATGTATAATAAATTAAACAAGGCATGAAAACCTTATTCATGCCACAAAGTGCGTATATGTACTATTGTATTGAAACTTAATTTTTAATTTATTCTTTTCTTTGTGTCCTCACCCAAGAAAAAACAAGCAAAGACTGAAACACCACTAAAGGAGATCAGCAACACTCACGATGGAAGTGGTGAGTGGTTTCCTGTCTCTGAGTTCACATAATATAAACATGCTATTTTTCTTCTGCCGGTGAGTGAAGACAAAAACATGTTTTCACCCTTTAAGAATGCTCTAATTGTCTTAACCAAAATCATCTCCTTTTGTATTTATTTATTTTTGTTTATCATTCCAAAGGATGTCATCTATCTGTATTGGTTAGAATAGTCTACATACACTGCCAGAAGCTTGGTGCCCAGACAGCATCTTAAATTTATTAGGGCATCTACAGAGACAGCAGCCACAGTTGCAAAGTGATTCACCAAATAAAATGCTCTGTACTTTTTGAAGTCAGCTGCAAGGTTTTAAGACTGATGTATTTCAGAATGTTACCAGGTGTCTGTACTCTATGAGACACAAGTGCTCATGGCAATTGTTTAGAGAACAAAACTGTATGTAGTAGATGTATGTGTGTGATTTTTGGGATGTCTCAAACAAAAGATGACCGTGAAAGGAACGAGCCAGTATCTCCGAAACAATGGTTATGTATCACACTTCGAGCGGTCTAAAGAAAGCGTCCGTCATTGTTTTGCAGTCTACTGTGCTTACTTTTTTATGTGAGGTGCGCATCTGTGTGTGTGTATTTATATTTTATTTACATCTTATGCACTATTTTTGAATGTTTAGTTGTTATCATAAGCACTTATAACGTTGAATATGTATATATTGATATTATATACACATATACATGTATGCATACGTCAGTCAGGGGTGGTCGATCCTACGCGGAAATTGGCGGTCGGTGGGGGGGTCGATGTAGCGGAGTTCGAAAGCAAACTGAAGTGAAAACTTCTCCAATCTCAGCCACCAAAACGCCAAACTAGAAATAGTCCCAACACTCTGGCTTATTAGAAGAAAATTTTTTAAAGGCAGCTGGTGCCTGAGTTCACCAGACCAGTTTCTCCTTGATCAAATCTAAAGATTTATCACAGATATCCTTGAAACTCCTTATAATTCCATCGCTGATGAGAACTCCAGTAGTATCAGTTTAAATCTTGAATCTAAATACTTTAGTGTTAAACAGACTGGCAGTCTTTACCAACAGGCCAGTAAAAAAGGTTTCTCCATGTTTCATTGCAATACACGAACCTGGCCTATCTAATTAACAAGTCAGTCTGTGAAGTTTATATAGTAGGAGATATTAATAATATTCTCAATTACAGCTCTGATAAAACAACTTCAAATGGTGTGACATTAATAAACTTTCCATCAATTTTGACAAAACCAAATTTATGATAATAAAATCATCAAAAAAAGAGAACATCAAAAATGAATATAGACTTACCAAATAATGATGGCACAAAATGCAATCTCAAGAGAACTACCAGTATAAAATACCTTGGTGTTCTGATTGGAATCAACATTTATCATTGGTCTCTTCTCAAATTTCAAGAAAACTTCGGCAGTATGTCTCTCTGTCTCTTCTCCCCCCCCCCAACTCAAACAGCTTTATTATAACCTTATATGCCCACAACATTCATATGCAATATTAGTTGGGGGAGTATAAATAAGTCACACTTAAAACCTATGCAAACAAAATCATATTACAGTATTCTTAATATATATTTTTTTTTTTTTAATTAAAAAATTTTGCCACTTTACATGGCAGCAATACAAATGCACTTCCACTCTGAACCTCTTAGAAATCCTTAATTCATCATATTTTTGAGCTTAAAGTCTTGAAATTCATACATCACTGGCATAAACATGAACTACCCTCTATATTTACAAATTACTTTCTGTCTGTCTGTCTTCCTTTCGGCTTTTTCCCTTTTACTCGGGAGTCGCCACAGCGAATCATTTGATTCGCACGTTTGATTTGGCAGAGGTTTTTACGTCGGATGCCCTTCCTGTCACAATCCTTTTAGCAAGGGACAGAAACACTCTGACGACTTTGCAGCTACTCTTTACGAATGTCAGCAAAGGTTCTTTTACATGATTCTCACCATAGACGGTGAGAGACATGGCCCGCCTTTGATAACCCAGTAAGCTGCACTGGGGGGACAGTGACAACCTTGTGGAGAGTGGGACTTGAACCCCCAACCTTTGGATCAGTGATCCAGCGCCCTATACCAGTAGACCACCAGTGCCCCCTTTATATTTACAAATTACTTTAATTATGCAAAAAACATTGACTCCAACAACACAAGATATGCTTCACAAGAAAATCTCTCCAAAACGCAGTTTAAAACTAATACTGGTAAGCAGACCATAACAAGCATGGCAACAGAACTCTGGCTAACCTTACCATCCGAATTAAAACAACTTGATTCATTTTCTTATGCTAAACAGTTGAAGAAGCACGTGCTCTTGAAACAATTTGCTATCTAAGCTCTAATTTTCTTTTTATTACAAATGATCTGTTCTTGAATTCTTTCTTTTAATTATAGTCTAATACTTACAGATTATGATCTGTTTATTGTCTTTCATGTGTAAGGTTTGTGTGCACGTGTGTGTGTGTTTTTGTGCTGCTTTGCTATGATTGTTGATATGCTATTTGTATAATATATGCTTCGTATGCTGCTGTGTTTAAGCAAGCTGCACTTACTTTCCTCACTTCATCTATCTAGTGTCGAACTCGGAAACCCCTTACGGTTAATTTAGACTCTAGGCATTTCCTGATAATTCATCTATGTTTAGATAGTTGATATTTTAACTATGAATCGCAAGCTTTTCCTCTGAATGTTGTAATTTTATTCTGTAAAATTTGTAGAGTGAAATGCAAATAAAGTTGTATTGGTATGTATGTATGTATGTATGAATGAATCAAAGGGTAAAAATGTCTAACAACAGTGTTAAGATTTACACTTTATTTAGAAACAAAACCACTGTCTTAGGGAGGCCTATGCAATGGACATGAATGGTCACAAAAGCAAAAGGTACTAGAAAAGCGAGATTTTCATTGAACTCCACCCCTTTTCCTCTCTGGACAAGGTTTCGCATGTTTTGACGGACAAAATTGCATATTGTTTTGCATTGCATCACTTTCAAAAGACTGTTTTGGAAAGCCAGCCATTTGTAGTCGGTTTCACTCTCATGCGAATAGAACGTAGATGGGTCGGTTCCGGTAAAGGAAGATGCCAGTAATTGTAACATAATATTGGTATTAAACTAACAAATCCATATAAAGTAACGAACTTCTGAATAAAATGAGGCTGGACATGTCTGTACAGTAATACTGTATTGCATTTACGTCCATCAGGCTGGCATCTGCTTGTTTACATGTGTGTGTGTGTGTGTGTGTGTGTGTGTGTGTGTGTGTGTGTGTGTGTGCGCATTTACATTTAACGCACAGTGCTACATCATGCCCATCCCAGTTTTGTCCCCCTGACTGAGGACCCTCCCCATACACACACACACACACACACACACACACACACACACACACGCGCGCGCGCACACACACACAAAGATGTTTATAATAAGAAAAGTGTGGGTTCCTGAATGTGGCAAGCTTTTAAGTTTGGGTTTAATTCCTCTTCAATGGTTAAAATATATCTTCTATTAAAGGGGGGGGGGGGGAACACTATGCTTTTCTTTTTTTTTTTCTTTTTTTTTCAACTTTTCCATAGTCTGTAGTCAGATTTTAATTAAAATAACTACCTCCACTCGTATTTCTGGTTCTTTTTTTAAGCTTTAGGCAATCTGTAAAATAAACAGCACTGAGTTCTTGGTGAATCGATTTGTACAGTCAGAAAACCGATCTTTTTCCATTTTAAATGATCTCTCATTGTCTGACTCTGTATTGTAATTATTGTAGGTTAGTGCGCACTCTGTAGTCTAAACAGCACAATTACAGCCATTAAATCAAAGCTTAATTATGAAAGAAAAATGGACAGAAATTTGTACTATGCGATATTAATATTTAATTGCATGCCCACTGTCCTGGTGTATGCCACACTGTTTCCCCGTGTACGTGTACATATTACATCCAAGTATGCTGGCAGACACGTGTGCACATCTGAACATGAGCAAAGACACTGGAATATGGCAATGTTTGCTGGGCAGAAGATCCCCTTCACCATGAAGTGTGTTACACAGTTAAAAATCAAGAATGGATAATACCCCTTTGCCGCTGTGTGGAATGTGTTTCAGCTTGCCACATTTACTCCTTTGTGTTCTACAATAATTCTGCCTTACCACAAAGTAAAGCTCTCTAGATGGTGTAATCGCTCATGGGACTAATAAAACAGAGCTGCAATGTGTTGCGATTAGCAATGTAATTATACAGCATTTAGTAATGCACAGGCATGTTTATCCTTTTGTGGGAAAGTAGTAAGACCTGCCGTTGCTCATTATACTGGATTTTTTTTTTTTTTTTTTTACTAACCAGGAAAATTTCCATCTGAGGAGAAGGACTCCGGACCACAGTCACAGCTGGAAAAGTATGAGTGGCAGCTAAAAATCTTAGATGAGGTCCTGACAGCTTCAGGAAGTGAAGAGAGAGACCAACTTCTGAAGGATCATCAACATGGAGACCTCTGTGTGCTGGTTCACATGATAGCGGAGATGGTAAAACTCTTGAATCTACTAACTGAAGCACATCTATATATTCTAGATTTTTTTTTTAAGAGAGCAGATTGATTTGGTTGATGGATGCAGGTATTCCTTGAGAATCGCAGCTATGCTTCTGCCCATTATTTTGTTCGATGAACCCAGTCTCAAATCCTGGCTCTGTGCAACTGCCAGGCTACTAAGTGAGTCACTTTAAATAAAGCCAGTTTTTTTGTTAGTGAGTAGCTCATCACTTGTTGT
The DNA here is from genome assembly GCA_024760905.1 of Plotosus lineatus. Classification (NCBI taxonomy): domain Eukaryota; kingdom Metazoa; phylum Chordata; class Actinopteri; order Siluriformes; family Plotosidae; genus Plotosus; species Plotosus lineatus. Next base: position 67,609,134 of record CM045733.1, on the reverse strand, counting down.
TGGACACTTGTTGTAGGACAGAAATCATTCACTGATATGACCTTAAAGTTCCAAACTATGCACACGATGAAAGAATGAACAAGCCAGAAGATATCAGTCATTTTGTAAAGATGATTTGAAACACAGCCACGCCCTTTTTATTGCATGGAGAGGATATGGATAACAGGAATGTTGCCAATTTTCTGTGCATTTGTTTGCACTACTCCCTGTTCTGAGCCATGTCTGTCTACCTTCTAAATAACAAAGCCAGACCTACTTGTTGTTGTTTGTTTAGGGCTGCTTGAGGGGTTGTTTTTTAGAACTTATTCATACCCTTGGGGGAAAAATGCTAGCATTTACAAATGATGTAATGCCTTCTCACTAGAGTGGTTCGGTTCCTTTGTTCTTTACAGTTTCTTGGACAACTATCATGTCTTCTAAATTAAATCACCTCCTCTGTCTAGATCTCTGGTTATGAGGCTACGGTTCATTCTTTAGGTGCTGAAGCCTTTTCACCTGCCTGGGTTAATACTGGAGATACTCAGTGCTCAGTTCATGATCCAGTGTTTGCTATTTTTATTAAATTGCTGGTCCAAGTGAACATGGTTTTTTGATGTATAAACACCACAACAGCTTTTTTCTCCTTCTTCCACATCCCACATTACTCAAAGGATCCTCTTCCTGGATAGAGACTCGTTGTGTAAAGTTTTGAGCGAACCAATCTTGTACACCTACTAATTAAGGCGAAGACGCCCTGTCAGGTAGATCTTTCCGTTCCCCTTGTTACTTACTCACTGAGACTTGTGCAAGTTTTCTAGATTTTAGTCATTCACGACTGTTCCTGCTGCTGTAACCCTGTATGCCATGTCTGTGAAAGGTTTTCTTAGACTCTGTTTAAAAAGCGGGTACTGGGGTGCTCTGCACTTCACTACCTGTACTCCCTGGCCGAGAGCATGGCACCTGGTCTTCAGTTTTAGGTATACATTTAGAATGTTCATTATGTGCTTATGGTGCAAAATCTCACATGCTCAGAATATCTCTGTGAAAAAAATGAGCTTCATCTTCCAGTCAGAAAGCCTCCTTTTACTCCTTCTACAGTGGCCTCAAGATTCTGCTTTAATTGGGGTATTTTGGAAAACAGAATATATACACACCACACACACACACACACCCCCCCCAATGTTGTGCTGGTCATCAGCTTTTCAGGACATAGGCACCAAGAATTGAATTTTGATTGAATTCATTTGTGGACTTTGCTCACTCTGCTGCTTTAAGGTCAAGTGAATAATTTGGCGTGATAAATCCAACAGTACATATGATTAACCTGATCAGGGCCATATCACCAAATTAGAAGCCTTGGCCATTTACTAGTGTGATCTATTCAAAACAAACGGTCTGTGCGAACACTAAAAATATGTGTGTCACACGCATAAACAAAGAAGCATGCTTGGAGTGGGTGTTCTTGGGGTCTCCAAACTCCTTTTCCTTTCGGCTTTTCCCTTCAGGGGTCGCCACAGCGAATCATCTGCCTCCATCTCACGCTATCCTTTGCATCTTCTTCTCTTACACTAACGACCTTCATGTCCTCTTTCACCACATCCATGAATCGTCGCTTGGGTCTTCCCCTAGGCCTTCTGCCTGGTAGTTCCAGCCTCAGCATCCTATTACCAATATACTCACTATCCCTCCTCTGTACATGTCCAAACCATCTCAATCTAGCCTCTCTGACTTTGTCTCTGAAACGACTTACCTGTGCTGTCCCTCTGATGTGCTCATTCCTAATCCTATCCATCCTCGTTACTCCCAAAGAGAACCTCAACATTTTCATCTCTGCTACCTCCAGCTCTGCCTCCTGTCTTTTCCCCAGGGCCACTGTTTCGAAACCATACAACATTGTTGGCCTCAACACCGTCTCCAAACAATTCTAATTTTCATGGAAAATGCTGGGTGTTGAGACGGATCAATTTTACTAAAGGTTCCTTTTCATATATATACCGGTATATTAAATATTACACAGCCACTCTATTAATTCTTTCAGGGATGAAGTTGAGGGTTAGGCACGCTTGCTTTTCATGCACTGAAGCCATGATGATGGAGAAAGGGAAGGTGCAACTGACTCCCATACCGTCACACAAGTTGAAATGAAATATCACTTTCAGATGTTCATTTCTCTTGAAATATGTTCTAGTGTCTTCAAATATTCAGCAGATGTTTCTGGTGAATGGAAAGAATGCAGAAAATACTGGCAAACAAGCCTCAGGGGTTTTTTAGTTCAAGACCTTTCAATTTCAGGATTTGTTCAAAAATCATAAAGTACATTTTTGAAAAAATTTGGGAAAATATATGTCTAACACGAAGGATCAATTCGATCAAGTTTTTGTGAGAAGAATATCTTTGTCATCACCAGTGCTAAAATGTTGCAGTTGTGGAATATATATATGTTAGTTATGACCAGTCAAAGTTGACCTGAGGTTAAAGGAAAAAAAATGGCTAGATGGGCATCTTGAATAATGAGTAGGTTGATGAAATGTAGGATAGTAAGAGCTGGAAGTATAACCTACTTCTGTGCCAAGTTTCAATGTCCTTCTATAATGCATCCATTCATTGTTGGAGTATGGGGCCATACTCCAACAAAATATATACAGTTGTGTTCAAAATAATATCAGTCAGACATCACTAACCTGATCAATCAGTGTTTTGAGTAGAAATGATATTTCTACATGGCAAATAATTTCCTATCAGGTGTACCGTAGTAGAGTAACGGAACCCAACAGACCCAACAGTCATGACCTGCATGCTGCTGATTATGTTACATTGAATCACTAATTAAAGGGGCGTGTTCAAAATAATGCCAATGTAGAGTTCAATTAGTGATGTCATTAATTCTTTGAAAAACAGGTGCCAATTATTTCCCTTATTTAAGAATAGAAGGCAGCAAATGTTGTACATGCTGGTTATAGAACATTTGTGAGGAAAGTGGGTCGATCCCAAATGCTTTTAAAATGGAAACAAAAACCTGAAGGACGTGGAAGAAACTGAGAAACTGACATTTGAATGGATGGAAGAACCAAAATGGCAAGGAGTCAGCCAACAATCAGCTCCAGGAAGATCAAAGAAGGTCTAAAGTTATCTGTGAGTCCTGTTACAATAAGAAGACGCCTATGTGAAACCGAACTACCGGCAAGAAGCCCCCCACAAAATCCTCCTGTTGAAAAAAGACGTGCTGAAGCAGTTACAATTCACCAAAGAGCATGTTGACAGGCCTGAAGCAAAATGGAGCAACATTTTCTGGCCTGATGAAAGTAAGATTGTTCTTTTTGGGTCTAGTGTCCCCCAAGACGACCCCTAAACACTGAATTCTAGCCACAGTGCACTGTGAAGACAGTGAAGCCTGGTGGCGCAAACAATGATATGGGCATGTTTCTCATACTATGGTGTGGGGCCTATTTATTGCACACCAGGAATCATGGATCAGTTTGAATACTTGAAGATGTCATTCTGCTTTATGCTATAGAGGAAATGCCCTTGAAATTGTTGTTCCAACAATACAACAACCACAAACACACCAGTAAATAGGCAACAGCTTGGTTCCAGACCAACAGGACTGACGTTATGGAGTGGCGGCTCGATCCACGGACCTTTATGTAATAGAAAACTTGTGAGGTGCCAACAAAAATACAGTTTCTGAGGCAAAACAAGAAATACAGAAGAACTGTGGAATGTAGTCCAATCATCCTGGACTGCAAAACCTGTTCACAGGTGCGAGAAGTTGGTTGACTTGATGCAACACAGATGTGCAGCAGTTCTCAAACAGTTGTTATACAACTAAATATTAGTTCAGTGATTCAAAGGAAAACAAATCTTACAGCATTTTCAGTTTATACAGTGAATGTTCAAGTTTGTAAAGAACAAAAGCAAAACACTGCAATTTTTTTCAGTTTAATACCATATTCGACGTGATAAGCGCCCAGGGCGCTTTAAAAATTGGAGTGGGTGGGCGCTTATTAAAATGTTACCAGCGGAGTGGAACTGTAAGTGCTTCTTACGATGGAGGAGGTGGAAAACATGAATAATAACAGAACAATAAAATAGTTTTACTGGTATTTGTGCTATTCATTTTGTGGTATCAACCAAACTACTGACATGAAAGCTGAAAATAAACAGAAAATAGCATAAATTTAAAAAAAAAAAAAAAGTCCTCTTACTTTTCCTTTAAACATTTTCCGGGAAGTAAAATTTAGCCAATCAACACAAACAAAAGCAGGAGAATTGGGTAAAAAATACTCATCACTTGCTGATGGGTCCATATCTGGCTCATCGCTCCATTCATTCAGAGCATCCCATAGTTTTGCTGTAGTAGTTTCTAATGGTTCATCGGTTGTTGGACATTTACCAAGAGAACACAGCAAAATATTTTCCTGTTTTTTAAAGCACGACGGAACAATCAATTGTATTGTTACCGATGAACATTACAGACGTTCCCCAGTGGCAGGGGGTCTTGAAATACCATGTAAACTCACTTTTACCAGGCAGTGATTGCTTCATTTTACGGTTACAGAGACTGATTGAATAAAATTGGTAAGTTTGATCTACCATTTTGCTCCCAGTACACATGGGCGGGTATTAGACACAAGATCAAAAACATTAACATTGGGGTGCGCTTATTGGAGCAGGTCGCTTATTACGTTGAATATGGCATTCACTTTTCTTCAATTTCTTTAAAGGAATATTTCTTATACATTGGGTTTAATCTGAGGGAGGAAAAGGCAACATCTAATCTAAACTTCTGTCTTGTGTGTGTGTGTGTGTGTGTGTGCGTGCATGATAATGAATTAATGCAGAACCTAATTTCACCTTCTTATCTAGTCTACAACTAGTCATCAATGCTAATGTGATCATAAAAATATCTTTAGTCTCTATTAGAGTCGGGGAAGCTAGAGCTGTGAGAGGCAGAGTACACCCTGGGCAAGTCAGAGTAGCAGTCATTCAGACAAACAGCGCAGTTAAACTTGACCGTGGTCACACATGACCCTGAATCCCAAATAAATTGTCTAAATGAAGGAACTCTTGTACAGTGTGATTTTTGAAGACACTATGTACAATCGAGGATATGAAACTTTATTTGGGTTTTTTTTTTTTTTCACACTGTTTATGGTGAGAGGTTCATGCAAAAGAACCATTACTGACTTTCGTAAAGAGTAGCTGCAAAGCCGTCAGCGTGTTTCTGTCCTTTGCTTAAAGGGTTGTGTCAGGAAGGGCATCCCACGTAAAAACCTCTGCCAAATCCAACGTGTGAATCGGATGATTTGCTGTGGCGACCCCTGATAAAGGGAAAAGGCCGAAAGGAAAGCTCTCTCATTTGGGGTTTTCTCATCATTCAATATCATTTTGCACAGGCCTTGTTATGTGCATGCAGCAGGAGCATAAAGTGAGTGAGTTACTCTGCAATATCACATCATGCTGGCATCAAAACCTGTTTACATATTTTTTGTATCATGCACAATTGCAGTTTGACTATAGACCAAAGAGAAAACCATAAAAAAAAACTGTCAAGCTCTTTGTATTCAGTACTTGATGCGCCAGAGTGGGATTTGGGAGGCTTTTGGCCATCAAGGGAGCAGAACGTCATCCTCCGCTGATACCAAATTCCACTCGAAGCACATTTCTCATTGCTTTATTGTTGTAGACTCTCTGAAGCATTTCTAGGGTCTCTCGTCCTAAGCACTACTGTGCTTGCGTTGTGTGTCTAAAACATGTTCTAATATTGACACATCGAGGTCATACACAACTCGTAAATACGACTGCTGACACGTGTGACTGTGCCGCACTCATTTGTTCACTTATAGGAACAGTTCCAGAATGTTTGGGCACCACATACTTTACATAAATGTCTTTTTACATTTCACGTCATTTGGCAGACACTCTTATCCAGAGCGACTAACAATTTGTGATTTATCTAGAACTGAGCAATTGAGGGTTAGGGGCCTTGCTCAAGGGCCTAACAGTAGTGGTACTGGGGATTTGAACGCCCAGTGTTTTGGATCAGCAACCCATTTGCTTTAATCACTGAGCCTTCAGTGCTCTTTTACGATTTGTCTGCATGGATTGGTGTGCAATTTGGTGTCTGTCTTTGTAATGTCTGTGCATTTGAAATTGTCTTGTCACTTGGATCACTCGGGCATGTATACAGTCTGTATAGCAACGTTTATCTATCTATATGACAAATTGAAATATCTCTTATATAACTTTGACACATACAATAGGTTTTCTGAATAGAACTGGATTCTGTACTGGTCTATAACGGTTTATTCTTGGCGGAGAGCCTATTGTGTGTTGGAGGATGCAGTCATGATTAATGTAGCAATAATTCTATAGGAAACCTTCTGGTGTTTTAGCTGAAGAGGGGCGAGATGCATGAGGTGTTCAGTTGGCATTACTGTTTTTATTTATTTATTTATTTTGATGTGTGGTCTGTGTCTTGTTGTAAGGTGTGATGTACCAGTGGTTTAAAGTCTTTTCTTTCAGTGTAGTAGAATATATTCAGTTATTTATTACATTTCAGAACTCCCATCATCCCAAAAGCAGCAGGACACCTTTTTCTAGCTCCTGAAAAGTGTGGTGTCTTGATGGCATCATGTATTCTACCACCCCCCCTTTTTTTTAAATACATTATCATGTCAACAGATGAAGTCTGAGACGACTGCTGAGCTCAATGCAGTTCATGAGAGCCAGATGAAGAGTTGTACAGAACAGCACCAGAAACAACTGGAAGGTTTGTACCTATAACTATAATATGGTCAGTAAGCATTTTGTTTTTTATGAATTTGTGGAAAGTAAGAGACATGTTTCTCCTTCACAGACACGAAAAACCTTCACGGTGAAGAGAAAAATGCTTTGCAGGAAGCACACAGAGCGGTCGAATGTGCTCTAAAGGTACCCTGGTTTGTCCGTGGAAAGGATTTTATAAATGGTGTCTTGGTGTGTTGTGTTGGACATACCTCTGTGACGTCTGAGTGATGGTTTTAGTCCAAACTCTGTGTGAACTCTGACCAGGAGCAGATTGAGCAACTGACAGGAGATTTGAAGCTGTACACGGAATTGAAGCGGCGAGTAAAGGAGTCCACACTGAAAAGAGACCTTCAGAGGAACATTCAAGTACATCTCATGATGAGAATTGGAACAGAATTGTTTTCAAATATATTTTGTGTGGGGTTTTCAGTAGGAATGAAACATTTGCTTTGCATCTTGCCCTTTGTGTGTTAGACTCATGGCAGCCCTGGTGAATTCTGGGAGCAAGAACAGGAGAGTCTGCTAATTGTCATCGAGATGAAGAGCGAGCGTTTACAGGAGCAGGGAAGCAAGCTGCGGCAGATGGAGGCCCTGGTATAAACTCCCACTCACCATTTTTGGTCAGAATGGAAACAGATGACCTCTTCATTGTACACGCTCAGGCTGGCTTTAAAGTTCCTGTTCACTGAGATGCAGTTTCAAAATAGCAGCACTGAAGCTTCCAGTTGAGGCTGAAGGAGGCTTCTTTTGTTCACTGAAGATTTGATAAATGCAAAGAAATGAGAGAACAGTGAAGCATTTTCTTAAGCTGGTGTGGAAACAGTGGCCGCTTTATTAGACACATCTCCCTCGTTGCTAAACTCTTGCTATTTTGTCAGTGACGCAAACCGTAGAACCTTTTTAAAGGTATTTTGAAACACTACATGGGAATGATGATCTGATTCGTCTGTTATCTCAGGATTTAAAAAAGCATTTTTACTGAATAATATAATTCTCTAGTCAAAACAACACACAATAATTGTTAAAATTAGATTTTTATATTTTATAAATTATATATAAAATGAATTGTTCACGACGGATCCAATAGTGCCAGCCTGTACGCACACAAACGCTTTCCTATTCTGCCGAGTTGCAAGTCGGAAAATTATTATTACACTAGCAGCAGTATCGGCTGTGCTGGGTAAAACAAAAAAAATACCAATAAGTTATTGGAAAGCTGTGTATCTGGGGGCAGTGGTGACCTGGTGGTAAATGGCGGTGGATCGCTGATCCTAAGGTTAAGGATTTGAGTCCCACTTTCCACAAGGTTGTCACACACACACACACACACACACACATACACACACACACACACACACACCAGTGCAGCTAACTGGGTTATCAAAGGCGAGCCATGTCTGTCACTGTCTATGGTGAGAGGTTCATGTAAAAGAACCATTGCTGACTTTCGTAAAGAGTAGCTGCAAAGCCGTCAGCGTGTTTCCGTCCCTTGCTAAAGGGTTGTGTCAGGAAGGGCATCCGAGATAAAAACCTACGCCAAATCAAACATGCGAATCAGATGATTCACTGTGCTGACCCCTGGAAAAGGAAAAAAGCCGAAAGGAAAATAAGGAAAGCTGTGCATCTGTGTGCGTATGTGCCAACACCGATGGATGGATGGATGGATAGATGGATATTTATTGTTTACTACTGCCCTCTGGATTTCAGTTATGGTACATAGGACACGTCCCATGATATTAAACAGTCCAGGTACTGGTCATCCATACAGTATAATTTGTGTGGCTGTGATACTTTTAAGTGATACAGATGCTTAATTAAACATGAGCAAGAATAAAAATCACAAAAGTAGACCTTTTATTACATTTGATGACTGGTGAGGACTGAACGCTGGGGGTTTACTAGCTTTGCAGTTGTTCTTCCCCCGGAAGTGAGATCAGCACGTTGAGCGGGGTTGACGGTGAGCTGTAACGTTTTATTGGCTCCGAGGACGAGAATACTGCCAGAGATGTGCATGACGACGGTAAATCCAAAATGGTTTTTGCAGCTAATGCTTTTCCAACTCAGGTTGGGATGAAATGCGGCTGACAAAGTATGCAGGCATTTATAAAAAAAAAAAAGTCAATAATGAGGACAGCTGTAGCCTAATGGTTAGAGATTAGAGAGGCGGCTTTAGGACCTGTTCCTGAATCAGCAGAAAAAATGTGTGGTGGTGTGGAGTGAACTTCCCCTTCCTTTCCTCTTCCATCATGGCTTGACGTGTCCTTGAGCAAGGCACCTAACACCCAACTGTCCTCCGGGCACCACAGTGTGGCCGTCCACTGCGCCCGTGTGTGTGTGTGTGTGTGTGTGTCTGTAGGTTAACTGTGGATGGGTTGAATGTAGAAGTCAAAGTTTCCTGTGTGCAAGTACGGTATGAAAACAAATAAATAAATATGGTTGTTCAACAGTCACCAATGGCGACAAAACATATCGGATAAACATTTCTCTTGATTTATTTCAGTCATTATGTTTAGTGTGGCACGGTGGCGTAGTGGTTAGCACGTCCGCCTCACAGCAAGAAGGCCCGGGTTCGATTCCCGGCCTGGGCGTTTCTGTGTGGAGTTTGCATGTTCTCCCCGTGCTTGTGTGGGTTTCCTCCGGGCGCTCCGGTTTCCCCCGCAATCCAAAGACGTGCACTGTAGGTTAATTGGCCTTTCTAAATTGACCGTAGTTTCTCTCCTGCAGCGGCACTGGAACCCAGTCGTATCGGCACTTGCCTTTCCATTGGATCCTTCCGGTGGCGCCGAGACAGGGGGGGACTTGCTGCTTGGGTAACAGCCTGTCCCTCATTACTCCCTACCCAGGCTCTGTGCACTGGGGAGTATCACCAGTCGGGATACTGGCCAGAGCGCAGCCATAGTCCTTCGGGACTGACGGAGGCCTACGCTATGTTTAGTACGTTGGGCTGTGATGGACTGTATTCCCTTCTGCCTGCTGGAGTACTCCTGGAATATACTCAGTATGCATATTGCATAAAGAATTTTTTTTTTCTTCTTCTAGTGGATTGTACAATATAATGATCTTAAACTACCCTGTATGTGAATTGAGGATTCATTTATGCTGGATTTTTTTTTTGTGTGTGTAATTTTTTGCATAAAAAAACTGCTTTGGTGGACATCACACTCTAGGTGCAATAGAAAAGCAACTAATGGGAGTGGATTTATTTACTTATTAATTTTTCTGCATTTTGAAATTTGCGTAAAGAGATTTCGCAGCTTAAATATGTACACAGTATTGCACAAAACTCAACAATTTGTTATTGGTTTGCGGATGTTTGTTGGAAAAAAGTGAGTCTCCTGTTGTAAATCATTGTTTTTTTATTAGCGCAAACAAAATGCGAACGATAAAATACACAGAAAATGGAGGATGTGAGCAAGTTGTGACGTTCCAAGCACGGAAGTTTCCAACTTGTCACGTTTTTTCCTTGTGAATAAAAAAAATGTCTAATTTGCGAGTAAAATGAAAACTTTGCGACCTTCTCAGCTCTGCCTCAGAATCGCTTTTTATGATATTCCTAGAAATTAAAAACATGTTTTGAAAATTTTTTTGATGAATTCATGGACCATGTGCCCAAAATGCGACACAGCCAATGTCTTAAGACAAATTTGAGAGCATTTTGAGGAGAAAAAGCTGGAGTCGTCTCCATGTGACGGCTATTGTGGTCTCCATGCTAGGATAGTATGGATACAAGACAGAACGAAATACTGAGACATTTATCATCTAGTTTTGGTATTAAATTTACTTCTCTATCGCTCTCGAGTCGGTTGATAAATCTCATGTCCATGTGTTTTCTCAGGTTGAAAAGAATTTGAGTTTGAAAGACCAGGTTCTGCAGGTTCTACAACAGAACGAGGATCTCAGAGTTCGAATAGACAACTATCAATCACTAATACAGTAAGCAGCTCTCAAACTCCCATCAGCCATTGCTCTAGAACCTCATTAATGATGACCTGCTGTTTCTGATGGGTCCACGATTTGTAACTTTCCCTAAAACTAGACAAACCTTCCTGGTTTAATGTATAATGTCTAGAACTGCTCCTGCTGATTGGCAGAGATGTTGGGTAATCACTTGTCATGTAGCTCTTCATTTTTAATATTGCTGTTTTTCGTGACTTGCTGTATGCCATTTTCTCTTTTCAGCCAACTATCAAAGGAGCAGAATGACCTGCAGGAGGCACTGGAGAAGCAAACGCTGCAGAGCCAGAAACTCAGTCAGGAGAAAGAGGAATTAATCTTTAAACTCCTCCACAAACGAGACTCCTGTTCATCCTTACACATACCCACCGTAGTGCCCGCTGAAATGTCCCCAAGCTGACCTCCACCATCACACACTGGACTATTTACACTCTGGAGTTAAGTGACCCGTTCCTCTCAGTTTGAGGCTGCTGCTGGTTTTTATCCAAAAAATAGTTTTAAGGAAACTTTTTTTTTTTTTTTTTTTTTTTTTTTTTTTAAATGCTATGCTCAACATGACTTATTACATGTCTTGCATACACCCCGCCCCTGTGTCATGGTTAAGAAATTAATCTGACACATTTTATATTACTATATACAGTGGTTTAAAAATATATTTTTTTTGATGCACTGTGCGTATTTTGTAATTTAGTTAGATTTTTTTTTTTTTTTTTTTATCTTGGCACAATTTTAATTATACAAGAACAAGTGAATCAATGTAAATTTATACTGTGTATTGTACATTTGGGAATTTTTAAAATACTCTACTTTCCCAGCACACCCGATTCAATCTTTGAATGGTTTCATGATGAGTTGGAGCAGGTGTATTGGTATCAAGAACCTCATTGTGCAGTGCAGAGGGTTCTATGGAGCCCTTAATGGCCATGAGGGGGTTTTTGTTTGTTTTGTTTTTTTAGGCTTCCACACATCGGAAACTATAGAAATGGGTTCTGTCCATCTATCTGTTTGTCACACTTTATTTTTCGGATGTTTACTTGCTAAAGCTGGGGCTTTTAATCTTGCTATGCGTGTTCTATATTGCCATATTATGGAATGCTCTTTCGGTGGGAGCATCTGGACTCTTATGGTCTACTTTTGTTTATGTATTTATTCTAATAGCTCCTTGTGCATCACCACACAGTACTATTCCTTCAGATCCACATGATTTTGTTCAGCTGCTTACACACACGCACACACACTCACATGTATTAGTGTGTGTGTGTGCTTTTTCGCCAGTCGATCCAAGAAGCAGTGGTATTTAATTTGTGAAAAGTAAATTTTAAATTAATTCTTGGGTCAACAGGTCTCTTGTTTATGTTGTAATGGTATCGTAGATTCTAAGTGTTGCACAATTTCCATCTTTTGGAGTTGGTTGACATTTTGGAGTCTAAGAAGAGAAATATTGCATATTGATAATGGAAAACATACTGCAAAAGTAGTCCTCACAATAATCCCACTATGACCCTTATGGGGTTCCGTCGGGTACAGAGGTACTGGAGTGAAAACTGATGCTCTGTAATGTGTTCCTGGAAAATATTAATTGCATTATTATGGTTGTATCTGGTTGTATGTGTCAATGTACCATTGACTATGATAACTGATTATACCATTGATCACATTATTACAGGAAGCTGAGATCAGATCCCCCCCCACCCGGAAAAAAAAAAATCCAAAGCACTTGGAATTTTTTTTATTTTTGTTTGTTTGCTTGTTTTTTTTTTTTTTTTATTCTTGTTTGCTTTTCTGATATTCAGATGCACTGGCACTTTTACAGCAGTATTCTTGTATGTGTATATATTTTTATAAGGAGGTTTATGGGCTTTTTGCCAAAGTAAAGCCATGTTTGTTTGCTTGTTTAGACTTGGATAAGTTGATTAGCGTTAACCTTGTGTGCATTATAATCTGTTGATAATTGAAATATGACTGACTCGTTAGTCACTGTTTTTAGATCTTTTCATGAGTGTGAAATTAGAAGCATGTTTAACTTCCCATCCTGTACATAGCAGGGCAGGACACATGTTAAAGGTCCACTGCTGTAGTTATTGCTGCGAATGAAGTGTGTATCCACTCTTATTTCCTTTATTGTTTTGTTGTTGTTGTTGTTTCCCATTCTCGTGTTCTGTTGTTTGTTTATCTCTCAAGTGCCTTTCACTAGGGCTTCATAAACAAAGCCTTAATAAAAGCTCCCATTTGAGGTAATTCTGACCTGTTTTGGATTATTGGTGCATTCTGATGCTCACAACCCGGTGCCTTGATGTGCGTGTGTGCTTGCACGTGCTTTTGAAGTTTTATGGAAACGTGGAGAGATATTTTTGTTTAAAACTTGTCAATTTATAAGGATTCGAATATAGGTTTGAGTTTTAGGGAATGGCAATTTCTTTGCTGTAATGACACGTGGCCACTAGGGGGCAGAGTGATGCCAAGCAAAGTGTATTGTCGTGCATAGTATATATCAGATCAATGGTTTTGTTTTGTTTTTTTCATACTTGATCAGAAACAGACTTAAGTTTGAAATGTAACTTGTGTCAATTCATCAGAAATATAGGAATGTTCTACTGAATCCCAGGGGGAATGAAAATATTTATTTTGGCTACATGGTCCTTCACCCTTGAGGTGCCATGAGCTCATGTTGATGGTTAACAAGTGACCCTTTTAGCACTGAGTCAAGTTACCCAGACGTGCACTTTCACTGTAGCCCATGCAGAGAGAATGATTAGTGGTGCTCTTTCTGTCCTTGCTAAATAAAAGCAGCAGAGATACGTGATTGACATGCCGCTTGGTGATGTGTGCCCTGCAGTGCCCCTGTCCCTCCCCTCCTCAGTCTTTCTGCTCACTTTGTGGGGATGGGACCACATTCTGTCGCCCGTTTTGTCTGCGCCCTTGTGGAACGCCTGAGCGGATGTAAGAGGATCACTTGCTCTATGGCTTGTTTAACATGTTGGGACAATACCTGGCCAGGCAGTGGGATAAGTGCAGGTCAGTCCCCTGCAGTGATGTCACGCGGTTCCCAGAGCATTTAACAGTCACCTGGGAGGATCTTCATGCTCCGAGAGGAAGCACTTGAAAGGATAGGAAAGCAGCACAACATGCTCGCAGCTCTGTAGTCAACACAGCATCCAGTTACAGCTCCTTTCCTGAAAAATAGAGGTGCTGACCCAACTGCACTTAACATTTCATGCTAATAGTCTTCCAACAAGAAAAGGTGGATGAATTAAGTGCCTCAGCTTCCTTGAAATATCTCCAGAAGATCCTGCCAGCTTGTTCAAGCAATTGTTCAAGGTTGTTTGGATTTTATTTCCCGTGTGCGCGCACGCGCGCGTGTGTGTGTGTGTAAATAAAAATGAAATCTTGTAATGTGCACATCAGGGCTGTTTTATTTATATCCTGGTAATAAACTGCGATTCCTATATTAATGGAAGTATAAATATCTCTAGGCTGTGTGTGTTGTTGAGTGAGCATAATCATAGTTGAACTGAAGCAATTATAGAGTTGATTTTTAATGAAAAGAGTAAACAGGTTAATATAATTTTTCTGTGATTGGAGAGAAAATCATTACAGTCGAGTTGATATTTTTGGAGTAGCTGTGCAAACATTGACAGGGATTTAAAAGAAATAAATTGTGTTCAGGCTGCAAATGGCAAATTTATATCTACATATTAAATATGTATATAACTATTAATTAGCTAAGTAGATTGTTTATAAATGGTAACTCAAATAATGCAAAACAAAGCGATATTAATTATCTGTTTTTAAAAGAGCCTTCCCTATCCAACATACAAAGCTACTGAGAAAACCTACCGGGGAAAGGTGACCGAGAAAGCAACAGTAGTAATGCCGTCTGTAAGAATCGTGGAAGAAAGCTACCTGGGAAATGGTACGAGCACAAACTTAAGGCCGTGATGAAGGGAAGCGTGTGTGACTGTTCTATGTGGTTTGCAAGTTCAAACACACAGACACATTTATGTGCAAATAAGCTGGACATTGTAATTAAAGGAAAGGAAAGGAAAAAAAGCCTATCAACTGAGATCACAGTACCATGTGACAGAAATGCCTCATCAAAAAAAACCAGAAAATTTAAAGACCTGGACTTGGAAATAACAACAATGTGTGTTTTTAGAACATCATTCCAGTTGTGGTCATTTTTTAAAGGGTTTAAAATAACACAGAAGATCCTGGGAAACATCAAGCAGGAAGAATTGCAGAGCAGCCTATGCTGGGATCTGCTCTTATAATGCATCGAATACAGGGATCCCTCACTTTCCGCAGTTAATTGGGACCGAGATCCCCACGCGACCATCGAGATCCACAAAGTAGGACACCCCATCTTCCCCGCCACTGACGTATACGTACGTGTTTATGTGTACGTATATAATATCAATAAATACATTTTCAATGCGATAAATGCTTATAACAATTAAACTTTAAAAAGTAATATATATGATGTAAATAAAATATAAATACACGCACGCATGCACGCACGCACGTGTGCGCATACTCACATTCGCCCCTCACATAAAAATGTACAGTAACTAGTTTTGATGGGAGGTTTTGGGTTGTTTTTTGTTTTGTGTTGGTTTGGGGTGTTTTTCGTTGTTGTTGTTGTTGTTGTTTGTGGGTTTTTTGCATATTTGGCCTTGTTTTTGCGGTATTTTCCTTAACTTTTTCCCCTATTCTTCGTTAATTTCCTTATTTTTTAAATTCGATAGGTATTTAAAAAAAACAACGCAATGCACTGAAGCCGCATGAATTGAAGCACAAAGTATCGAGGGATCCGTATGCAGTACTCTCCATCACTTGAACTTAATATATACCTAAACCTAGAGGTTTGGCTCTAATGCATTCAGTACTGTACTTAGAATATAAACAAAAAAAAATATGAATAATAATAATAAAGTTTGTATTTTTACTAGGAATAAAGGCAACTGATTGTAAAACCACTATGAGCACTATTATTAGTAGCCAGGTAACAATAATAATAATAATCATCATCATCATCATCATCAGTGTCATTTACTGCATGCAACTTAAATGTCTTTACAGCCCAAAGGAAGCTACAGTACCCAGCCTGTCCATCCGAGAGTTAGAAGAGAAACGCAGCATTCTGTAAGTTTATAATTCCAGCTTTCTGTTTTTCGTTGATGTCCACAAAGTTGTCGCCGTGTGCAGGAATGCTGAATAGTCAAGCAAATCACATTTCTTCAAATACAATTGTATTTGGATCAGGACTTTCCTTTGTATTTAGTGAAATGTTCTGTAATTGAAAATCTCAGTGCTGATGAAGTGATGCATGCTTTTGTCCAAACGTGCATCAGTTGATTTGTGTATAAAGCTATTGTTCTGTATACACGGACATGTGTTTCATCCAACCAGGATCGCATGATTCAGCAGTTGGGCCACCGTCTGAGTCAAAAGATTAAAATGTTTTTATCATGCAAGCTTTACCCAGTGTGGAAAGGCTTTGTTGTGAACTCCAGGATCCGTTATTTAGACCGTATCGTCAGCCGATAACAAATGTTGACTGTGTCCTCTGGTCTACATTTATAAAGCAATCTGATTTTAGACGATCGGCCTATAATAACATTTAAATGCATAATAATAATAATAAAAAAGAAGGTTTTTGACTTTATAACAAGTACATAAATAAACATTCAAACAAAAATGAGGGTTCTGTTAATGTTCCAGGAAGCTGTTCAGAATATAAGCTAATGGAAGTAGGTCTGGAGGAGAACACTCCTTTCAGTGCGGTTATTCTGGACACACCTGAATCTCTGTCAGTCCCTCGGTGCATTATTATCCATGGGCGCTCTCCAGCCCATCTATCTGTACACTGCTCTGTAATGGAGGGCATATTCGTTCAAAGAGCCGGAAAATACTGTTTCAACCGTTCCATCTGCTCCCACCCGGCCCGAGTCGTGTTTAATATGCGCTCTATTGATTTATAATTCTGCTTCATTTTCAAAAGTGAGTTTTTGGATTTTTTTTTTTTTTTTTTTTTTTTATTATTATTTATTTCATTTGTTTTTACAGATATAAATTTTCATTTTATTTATTTTTTTTATTTTCCCCCAGAAACCCAACCTATTGCCGTGTGCTATTTAGGACCTGTGAGGTGTTCTACGCCACTTAGGCTTAGAACAAAAAAGGTGAAAATTGCACCCTGGGGAAAAAGCTTTGATTAAAAGGTGTGGTTAACTACCCCCACCCAACCCCAATCCTTAATTTACGTGCTATTTTAGAGCTCAGTGTTAGTCTGATTGTAATTTCATTTGAACAGCATGACCCTCCATTTTTATTTCAATGATTTGTCAATACTCTGCAAAAACATTTACCGCTACAGATGGAGCAAAGGAAGCCGTCTCAGATCACCTTTAAAATCTTGATGTGTTAATACACTTCATCCTCGCCCGTTTTCAATAGCTAACTTGATCCACACATGATGCTAATGCTATCCAAAGGATTAGGTCTCAATTATTATTATTATTATTTTATTTATTTATTTTTTTTAATGCAGCATAAAAGGAAATATAGGCTGGAACCAACTGTAGTCCGAAACCAGACAAAACAAAAGCGAGATTTGACAATGTAGGCAGTGCAGGCCTACAGATGGCCTGCCTCACACATACACCATATACAAGCCAGCTGGATGCTTCTGCACTAATTGGTAATATTGTGTGAATAGTGAAAAACTATATGCTTGAAACCTGCAGCAGCTCTATCATATCTCTTTACTGTGTAGTCATATATCTCAGGATCATATGGCATTTTCAGGACCTGCCATAAGAAACCACAAGAGGTCTCTGTGTTACAATTGAACATATGTTGCCAGTTGGACCGGTTCCTGTGGTTGTTTTCCAGCACATAACACGAAAGGTTTATACAATTAGAAAAGCCACACGGTCCGGTTCATCGGGAATAATTCCACTGTTCAGCACCTCAGTCAATAAATCAAAAGAACGGGACATGCCGTAACTCCGTTGTAGCGAATTATCACAATTATTTAATGAGTCGCTTGGCATCAAGTGAGAAAAATAAACTTCTGCAAACTACTGCCACATCCTAGCTGGGGTGGGAATTTCTGCCTGTCAGTGTGTCAACATGTCTCTCATTTGTTTATCGGCAGTGATGAGATTCTCAACTGATCCCATAAAAGATGGCTATGAAGGATTGGGGCGATGCATTTGGTAGTGAATGAGCCATTCCACTCCATTTGATGAAGGTGCCTGTCAGCCTCTCCTTACACTCCTCCATATGTTTGATATGCCTCCGGTTGCCCGGGGGACGTAGTGAGCTGTGACATTTTTTGCATAGTTTCCATACAGGTGAAAACATGCGGCGGAAAGACTTTAGTTAATGTTTATAATGCTTGTGGCAGTTTGTCTTACAGCGCCAAACATTTTATTAGCAGAGTGCACCAGAATCTCTATTGGTAAACGTTTCATTGTTCTCGTTTTACCTGTCCAGTATCTATCTGATAATCTTGTAATAATAAAAGCTTCAGGCTTCTGTTTTATCCTTTAGGGAACGAGGGCACTTGGGAGCTTTTGAAATCTATCCCCAGTGAGTGTGCGTCCATACATACTGTGCTAAAATCCTCTGCAGGCGAACTAATTACCTTGATCAGGAACTCTGTGACGTATAAAACCGTCACCTGGGATCTTCTTCCCAGGCACTGTACAGCGTTTTACTGTGAGCGCGCACAGTACGCGCGGAACGGATTTCCACAATTCACAGAAAAACACGCTACACAAGGAAGATTGAGCAGCTCCATATTGTCATTACTATATAAAGTATGTCTGTGTAAGTCTGTTTTCAGATTCTGAATGGTACTGTGGGGTTTTGGCACACATAGACCGGGCATGGAGTGGCTCGTGACGCTGCGGCCTTGTGAGAAAAGAGAGTTAATGAGTTGAGACGCAACTCCACCATTGTGCCAAACATAAGCAAGTTGCACTTACAGCCCAGCTATCTCGCTCTCTCTCTCTCTCTCTCTCTCTCTCTCTCTCTCTCACTCGCTGTCGCTCGCTCTCGCTCTCGCTCTCTCTCCTTTCCACTCGCCAGTTTCTCTCCGCCTGTCAGCTCATGTCATCTCCCTGAAATAAAACAAATTACAAGTCAGCCATTGATAAAGATTGTGCATTTCCCCTCCCCCTCCCCACCTCACCCCCAACGAACCTTTACCAAAAGCTTCCTGCCAAGATCCATCAAACTGTTAGCACGTTCCGTTTCTCATCTTCCAGCCAAGCGCAGGGATTTATTTCAACAGTTAAACTCTCCAAATATGTATTTTCACGTTTGTACAAATCAAGGCTAATTTAATTCTGTTTCATGTATACGATTCAAATGCAAATTTGATTTGATCACGTTAGCTTAACACGTGAAAATGTTTTTTGGTGCTTTGCACATTTCTTTAACATGTGTGTGTCATTTCTTGTCGTTTTTATCTTGACACAAAGAAAGAACATCAAACTCTCTATGCATGACCAAAAACAAACATCGAGGTGCACAAAGGTGTTTAAGAGACGTAATTGTGCACACCCGGGAGCTGTTTGGGCGAGTTAAAGCGTCTATTTAAGGGCTCTTCACCTCGAGGGACTGTACTGGAAACATACGCCACCACAGGAAGACCCCAGGGGCTGCACAGCTTTCCTCCTCCTTCAGCTCTTCTGCAGCACACAAAAGGAGAGGCCCTCCTGCCCGACACCTGTCAACACATTAGGTGTCAAATAAGCTGTTTTTCAACCTGGACCAGCAGGTAACTGAAATCCCGCGCTCAGCAGCACAGCATTATATGTCCCTGCCTCTCAGTGACATTTGGAAACGTATAATTCACTCACGCAAATCCGTGTGAATAAATAGAAAAGTTGGGCGCACAAAAGGATCTGGATATTTCCAACGGTTGATCTATTCGAGTGTAATTTACCACTCTTTGTACATGTATTCATGTAGAAAACCCTCATTACCTCGTAACTCATATTTTATTAGCACAGCGGCCCAGCAGCGGCGCTCCCAGCTAGCAGGATTTCCACGGCACGGTAGTATATCTTCTTTCTTTATGAGTCTTGGGTGACGGTCTATCATTCTGAATTCCACAGGTGTCTTCTTCAGTTCATCTGAATCAGATAAGGTTTGTCTGATGTTCGCGCACCTCGGTTTCAGACATGTACAACACTGAGGTGCCCTAAAGGTAGAAATATTAAAATATGAACCGATCAGACAATTTTGAGTAGAGACAAAGAAATTTCATGTTATGTCTGCTTTACTTTATTTCGACATACAGTATTCATCAATTCCTGCATACAAGGACTGCAGCACATTCCAAAAAAGTTGTGAGGAGCCAATTCAGGGCCAGTAATAAGGTAAAATAAAAAAGTTTATTTTTTTTTAATTAATTAATTAAGTTGGTTATCCTCCCACAGTCTAAAAACACGCACGGTAGGTTAACTTGCTGTTCCATATCGCCCCTAGGTGTCAATGTGAGTATGAATGATTGTGTGCGTGATGGCCCTGCGATAGCCCGGCGAACTGTCCAAAGTCGGCTGAGATATGCGACAGCCTCCCCGCGACCCTAATTATTATTAAGTGGTTCAGAAAATGAATGATTAATGAGGTTTTTTTTTTTTGCTGTACTCTCTTAATCCTTCAAGGAAAATTCTTCCCTCTGCGTTTAACCCATCCAAAGTGAGCACACACACACACACACACACGGCGAACTGGGCTGCCACACATATAGGGCGTCTGGAGAGCAACTGGGGGTTAGGTGACTTGCTCAAGAGCACTTCAGCCGTGAAGGTTGAAGGTGGAAGACGATGCAGATGATATCAACAACACGGTGGCATAGAGGTCAGCACATCAGCCTCACAGCAAGACGGTCCTGTGTTCAATTCCCAGCTCGGGCATTTTTGTGTGGCGTTTGCATGTTCTCCCTGTGCGTGCGTGGGTTTCCTCCGGGTACTCCAGTTTCCTCCCACAGTCCAAAAACATGCACAGTAGGTTAATTGGCTGTTCCAAATCACCCATAGGTGTGAGTGTGAGTGTGAGTGTGAATGGTTGTGCGAGTGTTGACCCTGTGATGGCCTGGAAGCTGTCCAGGGTGAACCCCGCCCTTGCCCAGAGACCAGTGTCTCCACAACCCTAGTCAGGATTAAGCGGTTAAAAAAAAACGAATGAATGAATGAATCACCAACAGGTGATTGTATACGTGATATGGTACAAAAGCAGTTTCCAGAAAAAATTGGCCTTTGAGCAGGAAAGATAACTCGTATGGGGTGGGGTGGGGGTGGGGGTGGGGGGGGGGGGTATTGAAATGTTTAAAACGATGTTCCTAAGAAAAAGATAGGGACACATTTAGATATTTGATTGTCTAAGATACGTAATATCGTTAAACAATTCAAAGAATCTGGATGAATTATAGTCAATAAAGTGCAAGGGCACAAGCCTAAGCTTGAACTCCCATGATGCCTTATCCTTTAGACTGCACTTCATCGAGAAGCATGGCCTTAAAATTACTTTTCAAAAAAGTGTCAAATGCTACAATATGAAGTTACATCCACAAATGCCAGCTAAATATTTACTGAACTAAAATTAAGCCTTTTATTGACTGTGTCCTCAAATTATACATTTTTCATTCACAAGAAAAAGACTTCCATGCAGATGTTGGTGGCATCTGCCATATTTTGTTTATTTTGTCATCATTCATATTTCCTTTGCATTTTGTTTGTGCTGATAATATATACGCAGCTGATTTATGACTGGAGATTAGGGTTGTTTTTTTGTTTTTTTTTGACAAAACATCCTCAAACAAAATGCACATTACTCGCAAATCTGTCACAAAATACTGTCTGCAACTTTCATGTGACGTACAATATGAAGCTAAACTGCGAAGTATTCATTTCCATGCGGAGTCACAAAATAAAGCAAAAAATTACAAAAAAAAAAAAAAAATCTATTTGCTTCAATCACTCTTTGACCACACCCTTATACCCCCATTTCACTGCACTACGGCATGCATGGATCGTAGCGGAAAGGCGTGGAACGCAGTCTACGGAAGAACTTCAGCATTTTTACACAGAAAACGGGTAAAAATCCTACGGGTAAGTGGAAATTCTTACGCTCTCGGACCGTTCACAGCATGTGTGGAACAGGTACGGCAAAGTCCGCCAAAGTGACCCCACAGAACACTCACGGAATTTTTTTCCGTGAACGTGCTTTTGAACATGGTATGTTCAAAATGATAGATCTTTATATACAGGTGTGTGTATATGTGTGTGTGTGTGTGTGTGTGTGTGTGTGTGTGTGTTCCACTATCTGCACACCAAAGCCCTTTGATAGAAACACCCGACCCCCCTGTTCATTCTTGCAATTAAACAGGTGACAGCATCACAACATTAAAGTAAACAACTTAATGTCCATATCAAACACTAGAGTGAAAAAAAATATGATCAAAGTTAATGCAGGACATTTCACTATTTAAAGAATCTTATGATCTTCTGTGACTATTACATGAACATCTGCAGCGTTACAATATTGAAGCAGATTGGCTACAGAAAACCACACAGATGTTTCTGCCTACAGCGGGAAAAATTTTAACCAAAATCAGATAGTTTGATATTGATATCCATAATGTTGGGCAGTGGTGGTCTGGTGCTGAAGGTGCTGGATCACTGATCCTAAGGTTGGGGGTTCAAGCCCCACCCTCAACAGGTTGTCACTGTCCCCCCCCCCAGTGGAGATAACTGGGTTAACAAAGGCCGGCCGTGTCTCTCACTGTCTCTGGTGTGAGGTTCATGTAAAAGAACCGTTGCTGACTTTCATAAAGAGTTAGCTGCATAGCCGTCAGCGTGTTTCCACCCTGCGATGGCCTGGCGAACTGTTCAGGGTGTACTCTGCCCTCGGCCCGAGTCGGCTGAGATGGGTGCCAACCTCCTCGTGACCCTAATTAGGATTGAGCAGTTCAGAAAACGCACGAATGAATGAATATCAATAATATACATTTATATGAATATGCATTGATATATTTATCATAGAAAACACTTTTCATATTTTATAGACGTATAATCCAGCCCAAAGTAATTTACTGTGTGAATAAAATAAAACAAACATAATATGCAAAATTGCTCATGTAATCAAAACATGTCATATATAGCCGGACCTATTTCAAAAACTAAAAATATGTTTTTTTAAAAAGAGGCGGCGCCGAGTTGAAGAATTTGTTTCACATTACAGAGTGACAGCATGGATTGAGACAGAGCGTCATAGTTCATATTTCATCGTTCACCGCTTATTCCTAATTAGGGTCCCGGGGAAGCTGGCGCCTATCCCAGCCAACTCCGAGTGAGGGCAGAGTACCCCCTTTACAGCTCGCCAGGCCATCGCAGGGCAGAAACATGCTGACGGCTTTGCAGCTCCTCTTTTTACGAAAGTCAGCAATGGTTCTTTTACATGAACCTCCCACCATAGACAGTGAGAGACATGGCCGGCCTTTGATAACCCAGTTAGCTGCACTGGGGGGGGCAACCCATTGAAAGTGGGGAAGTGGGGAAGTGGGGCTTGAACCCTCGATCTTCGGATCAGTGATCCAGCACCTTTACCACCAGGCCACCACTGCCCACCCCCAGGCCACCACTGCCCACCACCAGGCCACAACTGCCCACCACGGTGCCACAACTGCGTGTTTCGTATTTCTAGATTGGTGAGGTTTAAAGGTTTACAGCCATTTCCTGGTGTTTATAATGACTTCCACCAAAGCTAAATGCGTTAACCCAACTGACAGTGAATGGAGTAGATGCATCCATGCCACAGGGATTGAATAGCGAACAGTAAAGCCAGCAGATCCTCTTTGGTGAGCAATTTTAGATTATATAAGGCAACTTAAAGCAACAAGTAGGAGCACCCATGGCCCAATGGTGAGTGAAGTGGGTTTGGGACTAAAAGGTCATTGGTTCAATTCCCAAACCTACAGGAAACAAGTGGCGATGGGGAAAGTGAGCAGCGCCTGCCCATCCTCCGTCCTGATGGCTGAAGTGCTCTTCAGCAAGACACCTAACCAACCCATCTGCTCTGCAGGCACCGCAGTGTTTCCCTTTCCTGTATAGAAACAATGAACATGAGTTGAATTGATCCGCTCACGGCAACATGGGGCTTATTACCGCCGTGTCTAAATATCCCGTGGTCTGTGACTCAAGTGATATTAGGTAATGATAATGAAAAGCTGGGGAGAAAGGGCTGCGTATTGGTTAGCGCGTCTGCCTCACAGCGAGAACGCCTGAATTCGATTCCCGACCTTTGTGCTTCAGTGTGGAGTTTGTGTGTTCTCCCCACGCTTGCACGGGTTTCCTCCAGGCACTCTGGGTTCTTAGCTTTTTAATTGTGCACACAAGGGATTAAGCAGCTTAGAAAATGAATGGATGAAAACTGAAAAGCTGTCACAGACCTTCTGATAAATGGAAAAGAAGTGGAACAAGATCTGAGTAGTGACGTAATGCACTTTTCTCGCCAGGAGGTTCGCGTGTTGCAATTTTCTTGTCACTTATCACTTCCTGTATGAATGCAGTTTGGTAAAATTCTTTCAATCTTTTATAGATTTACCCAAAAGTCTCCAGTCCAATAAACATACAGTATGTGCAAACCCAGCCGTTGCAGGCTTCTGACACTATCTATTATATTATTGGACAAAAATGTTTATGATGTCAGAATTATGAGTTATTGGAGCCAGTCATACAGTGCTGTATTTCTTTAGAAAGAAGCAGAGCGACACTTATATCTTCTTCTTTTCCTTTCAGCTGTTCCCGTTTTTTTTTTTTTTTTTTCCCTCAGGGGTCGCCACAGCGAATAATTCGCATATTCAATTTGGCATAGGTTTTTAGGTCGGATGCCCTTCCTGACACAACCCTTTAGCAAGAGGCAGAAACACGCCGACAGCTATGCAGCTCCCCTTTACGAAAGCCAGCAATGGTTCTTTCCCATGAACCTCCCACCATAGACAGTGAGAGACATGGCCGGCCTTTGATAGCCCAGTCAGCTGCACTCGGGGAGGGGGCAGTGACAACCTTGTGGAGAATGGGACTTGAACCTACAACCTTAGGATCGGCAATTCAGAACCTTTTACCACCAGGCCATCACTGCCCTTATAACATATATAAAGGGTCTTAATGTTTTAAGTTATATAATGTACTTTTTCAATGTAGAAGGTTGTCACGACCTGAACACTTCCATCATGGCGCTGCATTTTCTGAATGCACTTCACTGACTGTATCTCGCAATGTTAGCAAAAAAATATATTAAAATGCAGGCAGTGGTCGCCTGGTGGTAAAGGTACTGGATCACTGATCCCAAGGTTGGGGGGGTTTCAAGCCCAACTCTCAACAGGTTGTCACTACCCACCCCCACCCCCACCCCAGGTGCAGCTAATTGGGTTATCAACGGCCGGCCATGTCTCTCACTGTCTATGGTGTGAGGTTCATGTAAAAGAACCATTGCTGACTTTCATCAAGAGTAGCTACATGGCCGTCAGCATGTTTATGCCCTGTGATGCCCTGGCGAGCTGTCCAGCGTGTCCTCTTCCCTCGCCCGGAGTCGGCTGAGATGGGCGCCATCCTTCCCGTGACCCTAATTAGGCTAAACCAGTTCAGAAAGGGAATGAATATTAAAATTCCAAAAAGCCATGACTTGGATCCACTCCATAACTTTCACTACAAAAACACTTCCTTGAGCCATGCTGCAAACTTCCAAGAAGTTTCATGGAACCGGGTCGGTAGGTATTTGTGCAATGCTGCTTAAAACCAGACAAACAAAGTGCACTGAAAACATAGCCTCCTTGGTAAATATGCCACAATTACACTATAAATTTTTTTTTAATTATATTATTTAGGGAAACATAATGGATGATGATTACCTTACTCGAAAAGCAATGATCAAAGAAATGTAAGTCAGAAGCTAGTCAGACAATAAAATGGAAATAATTGGCAGGCTTCTATTGCTCCGTCGGTGTGCTGAAAGATCCGATAAATTTAGATATAGGACTTCAACCGTCGCAAATAATCATGTCTGGTTTCAACATGGCCCGAACTGTTCTATTGGTCACATGTACATTACCGATCGAAATTGCCACATAATGAACGCTGGCATTTAGCCAAGATACTGACTTCAAGCACAATGATTGAGTAAGTGCTTCATAAGCTCTTAGTCAGACAAGAAACAGGTGTTTGGGCTACTGGTGTTGCAACATTTGTGTAATGTGTAATGTCATGGCTTTTGTTGTGTCTAGGTCGACAGGTTGTTTCATACCAGAACCAGGATATGTGACTATACCAGGAGTCCGGTAGCATCTACGCTTTGAAATCGAGTATAGTTGATAGTGTCACTGTGTATGACACTGCGTTATCCATACGTTAGAAATAAACACAGTCCTGATGAAAACGGCTGATGTGAAAGTTTTGCTATTGGGGTTATTCCAGTATCAGTAGTAAAATAGTAAATTTAATATAATTGCAGTATAGATAGACGGTTAATAGTCTGCAAGCAATAAATTGTCTCTGAGACTCATACGCGTCCCGATAGCTTGCTTTGAGGAGTCTGGCAAAATGACATTCATCTCCGAGTGTGATGAATCATTAGCATGTCTGCTTCACAGCAGGAAAAATGGCGCCGGTGGCATAGTGGGCATAGTGGGCATAGTGGTTAGGGTGCTGTGCTCGTGATCAGAAGGTTGTGAGTTCAAATCCCAGTTAGACCCCCACTGTGCCAAGACCCCTGGGCAAGGTCTTAAGCACAAGTCACAAGTGTGCCTCTGTTCACCCAGCAGTATAAATGGGTACCAGTAAAAAAAATATACTGGGAAGGTAACCTGCGATGGACTCGCGTCCCATCCAGGAGGAGTTGAACTCCTAGTTGCTTCACGCTACAGAAACCGGGGATAAGCACCAGCCTGATGAGCTACTATGGCTCGGGAGTAAAAAGCCCAACAGACTTTACCTTCACAGCAGGAAAGTCCCCGGTTTGATTTCTGGACTCAGGTGTTTCTCTACTCTGGGTTTCTTCAGGGTACACTGGTTTCCTCCCACAGTTCAAAGACATCCATATTAGGCTAATTGGTGGTTCCAAATTGCCCCGAGCTCTGTGTGTGTGTGTGTGTGTGTGTGTGTGTGTGTGTGTGTGTTGTGGCCCTGTGGTGGTCTCGTGAGCTGTTAAGGGGCGCACTCCACCTTTGCACAGTGCTGGCTGTGATAGGCTCTACCCTCCCTACGTCTGTAGTATGATTGCATTTCAACGAATGAATAATACATTAATGGTGAATCATGAACTATACATTATTATATTAATAATACTTTCACGTTAAGGGCAGTGGTGGTCTAGTGGTATAGGGTGCTGGATCACTGATCCTAAGGTTGGGGGTTCGAGTCCCACTGTCCACAAGGTTGTCACTGTCAGCCCAGTGCAGCTAACTGGGTTATCAAAGGCCGGCCATGTCTCTCACTGTCTATGGCGTGAGGCTGTAAGAGAACCATTGCTGACTTATATGCCATTGGCATATTTCCGCCCTGCGAATGGCCTGGCGAGCTGTTCAGGGTGTACTCTGCCTTCGCCCAGAGTTGGCTTGGATGGGCGCCAGCCTCCCTGCGACCCTAATTAGGATTAAGCGGTTACAGAAAATGAACTGAGCTGAACTTTCACGTTATTAATGCAAAGGAAGCAGATACGAATCTCAGGGACAGTTAAATGTAGTACTTTTTTTTTTTTTTTTTTTTCTTTTGACTCTACTGCTGCATTTTTCGCACAACAAAAATAATCGCATCGAATAAGAATCAGTGAATTATCTCAGTTTGTCATGTGGTGATTACGTATGGCTCTCATGGTGTTCATGCGTGCTAGAAATGACAGTAAATATACAGTAATATCACATTAATGCAAGCATGGTGCCAATGTACAAACAGTCCTCAGTGTGCTACTGATGAACTCCAAGAACCTGACAAGAGCTGAAGTTAGTTTACTTTAGATATGCTTCAATTATCATTCCGAATTTAAAAAAAAAAAAAAAAAAAAAAAAAAATTACATATATATTCAGTCTGTTATTTGGAAACCAGAGCTTGTCACCATTTGAAATATTTGAAGGATACAGATAGCATTTCTGTTTGTCAGGTTCGGAAATTACTGGATTAAATGTAATTTAAGATCGTAAATCACTAAATTTCAGCACCAGATGACTGATAGAGAATTACTGCAATGGATTTCTGGGAAACATGACGCATCCGTGTGCCAGCGAGAGCTGACTCACTGAAAGAGCAGTGTAAATACAGTTGTACTGCAAACGCCTCAGGTGGCATGTCGAATATTCAAACCACGTTCAGACTTGTATTATTTACCTTCCCATCAGCAGCGCATAGACTATTTACTGGGATGTGTTGAAATAAAAAAAAAAGCTCTTCAATGACAGGAGGGTTTAGCATCTGTATGATTAGCGTTACCTGATACACCTCTGCCTCCTGTTGTGTTGCTGATAGCCTAATCGCTGTTTTCCTGCACTGCTCTGTTTGTTTAAGCTAAATTCACATAATAATGTGGCATGAAGGGTTTGGGCTCAGGAAGCATCAATGTCAAGGAATGAACTGTATCCAGAAACAAAAATATTTGAATTACAGTATTATAATTATTGTCAAGTTTGGGGCCCATATACTGCAATGCTATTGAGGTTGTGTTTTGTGGGGGGTTTTTTTATTCGTTTGAGTTCAGGAAGAAGTAAAAGAAGCAATTGATTTTCTTTTCTAATTCTTGTACAGATAGTAATTGTGTTAAAATCACACCCTACTCAATACCTCAATATCAATCTGCTGAAAAGCACAACAGTTCAATACATTTCAGTTCAGTTTTATTTGTATAGCGCTTTTTAAAATTGACATTGTCACAAAGCGGCTTTACATAGTAAACATAGGAGTTTACAAAGTAGAAAACGGTTTAAACATCGTCTACAAACCTTACACATCCCTAATCAGCACGTATGCTGCGACGATGGCAAGGAAAAACTCCTTCAATTGGCGCAAGGAAGGAACTTTGAGGGGAATCCGACCCAAAATGGAACCCCCATCCTCATTTGAATGAAACCATACGGATACAAACTACAGTCAACTCTCTACTTACAAAATTAATCTGTTCCACAGCCTTTTTCGTAACTTGGAGTTTTCGTAAGTGGAGGTGCATTTTACATGTAAAACGTGTGATTCATTCCAAGGCTCCCAAGACTACCCCATAAACCCTTTACAAATTATAAAAGTGCACCAATTTTGTATGAAATATGTGTTAAAAGAAAATTATTTACCTTTTTTTTAAATCCCTCGAACCACCCATGCGACGCTTTAAAGTCCGGGGATTGCTGGGCTGAAG
>CM045733.1:67445000-67577500 GCA_024760905.1 Plotosus lineatus | reverse complement strand
AGATATAACGTGAGATATAAAAAAATGTTCATAGATTATTAGTATCCATAAAGTAAACCGTATATTATGTATGAGACGACTTTTCAGAGCAAAATATAATGAAGGCTGCTGTGATTTACATGCAACTAAAGAGTCAAGTGTAACCGTCAACATTGTCACATATATATATATATATATATATATATATATATATATATATATATATATATATATATACATTCCCCCTCAATGAACAGCAAGTCAATGTTGCATGTGTTTGAACACAGCATGTATATTTATTCGCAGGATTTCAAGATGGCAACATTGGAAACAAGCAACAGAATGGGGAGTGTTGCCCTTTCGGCCCTCTATACAGCTGGGAAGTAACCTGAAGCTATTACATATCATTGTGATACGTGTTATACAATAAGCATCACTAATTTGTGTGTAAAACAAAAAAGAAAGCATACATTACTCTGGAAAAAGTGATTTTGGTACTCTACGTTCAAAAGATCTTTTTTGAATCCCACCGTACGTGCAGTATACAAAATCCCAGCATGCTCTAGTTATTAATCAGAGCTCCTTGGAGCCTCACCTGACCTAAGTAACAAACGGCCAGCAGTGATGATTAGGGGGGGGGGGGGGGGGCCTTCATAAAGCATTAATTTGTGGTTACAGAACTGGACGTGCTGCAGACAGCAATCCTATTCAGTGCACGCGAAGGAAATCATCCCTAGCAGTCTTGGGCAAACACAGAAGGGATTAAGGCATCAAGCATGTGAAAACTGACACTGACATAAATGAAAGCCGCTCTGTCATCCCCCACTAGAAACACAGTGAAACCGCGATGGGTACACAGTGTGGTGTGTAATGGCGTGGAATGTGGACAGCCATCCCTAAACTGAACTACTAGTCTTGAACTGGTGGTCTGAATTTCTCCCGCTTTCTAAGAGAACAAAAAAAATGAGGTGATCGAGTGAGAGGGAAGAGGAAAAAGAGAATGTGGCATATGAAGAATGTCAAGTTCCCCACGGGGGAGCAGCGGTGAGTTAAGGCAAAGCCTTCGGCTGTTGGAGGTGAGAAATGTTAATCCGGAATTAAACGATCTGGCACTTTACAAAATACGAGACAATTACACGGATAATTATACCAAGCCTTCACACAGTGCCCGTGTGTCACAATTAGCATAATACCGGCTTCACACAAGGAACAGTCGAGCATCTCCAGGTGTGCTCGTTACTGTGCCGCTAACAGTGGTGGCGTGTGCGCGCGCGTGTGTGTGTGTGTGTGTGTGTGTGTGTGTGTGTGTGTGTGTGTGTGTGTGTGTCCATCTGCCTGTCTGTCATGAGGTGTATACAATCAAATACTAGCTCCAGAAATACTTATTTGCAGTTCATTTAAAAATAAATAAATACAAATAAATAAATTAGTTTTCTGAACCTTTAAAAGTTGGGCTTTCACACCCGAGCCATAGTGACTCATCAGGCCGGTGCTTATCCCCGGCTTCCATAGCGTGAAGCGACCAGGAGTTCAACTCCTCCTGGATAAGACGCTAGTCCATCGCAGGTTATCTTCCCAGTATACAGGTCCTTCTCAAAAAATTTGCATATTGTGATAAAGTTCATTATTTTCTGTAATGTACTGATAAACATTAGACTTTCATATATTTTAGATTTATTACACACAACTGAAGTAGTTCAAGCCTTTTACTATTTTAATATTGATAATTTTGGCAAAAAAGTAAATAAAAATTTACTATCTCAAAAAATTAGCAGATTTCATCTGACCAATAAAAAAGTGTTTTTAATACAAAAAAAGTCAACCTTCAAATAATTATGTTCAGTTCTGCACTCAATACTTGGCCGGGAATCCTTTTGCATAAATGACTGCTTCAATGCGGCGTGGCATGGAGGCGATCGGCCTGTGGCACTGCTGAGGTGTTACGGAGGCCCAGGATGCTTCGATAGCAGCCTTAAGCTGATCCACAGTGTTGGGTCTGGTGTCTCTCAACTTTCTCTTCACAATATCCCACAGATTCTCTATGGGCTTCAGGTCAGGAGAGTTGGCAGGCCAATTGAGCACAGTAATACCATGGTCAGTAAACCATTTAGCAGTGGTTTTGGCACTGTGAGCAGGTGCCAGGTCGTGCTGAAAAATGAAATCTTCATCTCCATAAAGCTTTTCAGCAGATGGAAGCATGAAGTGCTCCAAAATCTCCTGATAGCTAGCTGCATTGACCCTGCCCTTGATAAAACACAATGGACCAACACCAGCAGCTGACATGGCACCCCAGACCATCACTGACTGTGGGTACTTGACACTGGACTTCAGGCATTTTGGCATTTCCTTCTCCCCAGTCTTCCTCCAGACTCTGGCACCTTGATTTCCGAATGACATGCAACATTTGCTTTCATCCGAAAAAAGTACTTTAGACCACTGAGCAACAATCCAGTGCTGCTTCTCTGTAGCCCAGGTCAGGCACTTCTGCCGCTGTTTCTGGTTCAAAAGTGGCTTGACCTGGGGAATATGAACATGTAAACTCCACACAAAAACACCTGAGCTGGGAATCGAACCCAGGACCTTCTTGCTGTGAGGCGGACGTGTTAACCACTATGCCACCATCCTCAAGTTGTCAAGTTCAAAATAAACAATGTCTCATTCTGAGGAAATCATAGTAGGTGAGAGCCATTTATTCCTAATTATGGTCACTGGGAGGCTGGCATCCAGCCCAGCTGACTCTGGGCAAGGGTGGGGTACACCACTGCAGTCACCAGACCATCACCAGGCCAACACCCTTCAACTATTCACTCATGCTCATTTCTAGGGGCAATTTGGAACAGCCAGTTAGCCTAATGTGCATGTTTTTGGATTGTGGGAGGAAACCAGTTAACCAGAAGAAACCACGCAAGCCCGGGGAGAACTTACAAACGCCACAAAGAATGAAACCCGGGCCATATTGCTGTGAGATGACCGTGTTAACCATTACGCCACTGATTATTTAGTTATATGTCATCTTCGTCTGGCTTTCAAAGAAGGTCAACTTGCCTTTGGGAAATATGGAAATGGTTAAACATTTAAACATCAAAAATATTTAGCATTTTGTAAAAACCCTTTTTAATGAAGCAGTCCAGCAGTTCCTAGTTTGTGCTGATCATGTTATTACACACATTAACACATCTGTTGATGCACAAATACCACAGAACGTCTCCATAACGGTTTGCAGATACTTAATTGTGTGATTATACTAATGGAGAGCATAAAGGCAGATGTCATGTGTCCAACTGTATGTTACAGCTGGCTCATGACTACCATCTGTACAGCCAGCTTGATTTTCCTCATTAGGCTGCTATTATCTATGACAGATGAGAATGTCCATCGCCAAAACATCTGTTTTTATATTGTACCTTAATGCACTCTACATCACAGGGTGGTGGATGGATAGATGGGGGGGTGATTAGAGGGTTAGAACATTTCTTTTAGTAAATGGATAAATCTCTTAATAGTGTTCACCAAGGGATTTCAACAGAAACAAGTTGAATGGAAATAGTGCTGAACGTTTTGTTTGGGATTTTTTTTTTCCCCACCCCTTTTTGGGAAGGAATACTGTACACTAAATTTACAGTCTTACATGAAATGAAAAGCCATTCTTTTGCTCCATCAACATTCAGAAGGGAAAAAAGACTGAAGTCCCAACCAGAAACCAACAAATTCATGTTTGGTGCTACTGAACAACAAATAAAGGCAGCATGCCTGCATGAACACACCTTCATTTAGTAACCTCAACTGATGTGGGTTGTTGCACCTTGATGTTTTTTGACCATCCCACTGTTTAGTTGGCTTCCAACCAGATTCTGAGGACTGCAGTCAAAAACCTAAGCAGGACTTCCTTTGCCTGGGGGCCTAGGCAACATGACCTTGCTGTCATCCCCCCTCAACACCTCAACAGGAGGGCAAGATGAACAAACGACTTTCCTGACAAGTCAGACATTCAAAGCTTTCCGCCTGAAAATATCAATGAACTCTATACTGACTGGCACACCATTTAGTTCCATCATGTTTCTGGTTTTATTAACACCAGTCATATCTGCAGCTCAGTAAGCAGGTGCAAGCGTACACTGCTTATTGCAGAAGGAACACAAAATAGCAATTCCATGAACCCCAAATACTAGTAGAACAAGCAGTTCTTCTGGAATATTAAACAATATCAACGCGTGTTTGTTTAGACTGAGATGGTTTGGACATGTACAGAGGAGGGATAGTGAATATATTGGTAGTAGGATACTGAGGTTGGATCTAGCAGGCAGAAGGCCTAGACGAAGACCAAAGAGAAGACTTATGGATGTGCTGAAGGAGGACATGAAGGTAGTTGATGTAAGAAAAGAAGATGCAGAGGATAGGGTGAGATGGAGGCAGATGATTCGCTGTGGTGACCCCTGAAGAGAACAGCCGAAAGGAAAGGAAGAAGAAGAAGAAGAAGAAGAAGATCAGCCAGTGTTTGTCTTACCGACCTGCTAGACACATGGTAAGCCTTCATGCTGCAAATTATGCAGGGCTGGTAACTGATCCAGCAAGGCCCAGGCCTTCTACTGCCCGCACCCATCCTGATGCCCAGTGCTGCACTCTTGTTCTTCCAAACAACTGTGACTGTTTTAATTCCACTCACTGATTAGCCCAAATCAATTAAAACTACCACGCTGGGCTTGACAACAGCACAGCATGGGGCATTTAGAAACACATTCACCAGGCCCTGCCTCTTAATCATGCTTTAATTACACTACAGATCTTAAGGGATGGAAGGCTGCATGAGTGCTGGGGCTCCATGGTCCCTTCTACAAGGCGAACAGCAGAAGTTCAATGAAGTAGAGAACCAGTGAGCAAGAACCGAGACCAAAAAATAGACTTAATTTTACGAGTGTAATTTAAGTAGCTTTATGTTCAGGCTGGAAATATACTTGTAATTACATATATAATCAGGTACTAGAGCCTGTCAGTTCGAAAATAATACTTTAAATTTGCAAAATGATGTTGGTCCGCTTATTCAAAAATGTTTGTTTCTGAAAACATGGTGAGAGCTGATTTAAATTTTTTAAACTACAGCCAGTTGGAGCACAAATTTACTCTGCTTCCTTTGAACGTTTATTAACAGTTAGATCCGATACAACAATACGAGGTATCACTAATCTGGCACAATCCAATTTCAAAGCAAGAGAGGAGGTTATTTTACAGAAGGGAAATCAAAGATGATGTAGTCCTGTCAATTAAAGCTGCTTTTTAGCCCTAATCCTGCACTCACTGTGGAACATCTCCCAAAGAATGGGGGGAAAGTGAATCGCTTTAATGCCATCTAATGACGTTACCCTCAGAATAGCCCCATACTGCTGGGAACATACTAATCCAGGCCCGGTCTTTCTTGCGCAGCCGTTTTCAAACTAGCCGCCACTCCTCCCACTCCTAAACCCCTCATGTGGAGAGAGCACAATGGACACCTGCAGGCAACTCTGTCCGACCAGGTTCCCAAAACAACTGCCTCATTATGAACGGCAGTGCCGGGCCTCAGTGTATTAGTAGCAGTAATTAGTCCAGCGCATGTTGATGACTTCCTCTTCACTCTGTATATGCATTCCAGCATCAATGCCAGGGTTTTTTCCTTTCTTTCTTTCGTTCTTTCTTTCTTTCTTACTTCACTTGGCCAAATCAGTTGAGGAATACAGTAGCATGAAAGCAACCTATAGTAACGTAGGGTTGGAATACAGTTACATTTAGCGTAATAGAACAGATACAGCACATTTCCTAATACATTACAGTTACTGTACAGGAAATAAAGAAAATTTCCGATTGTATAAACAATATAAACATCATAATGGAATTACTGTATTGTTATTGTGGATGCTTATATAGTGCAATTTTATAGACGCGTATGCTCAATGCGCATGAGACCCCAGCGCTCCCCGCACTCTGGGTACCCGCCGCCACTGTATGGCACCAGTTGTTGTGTTGTTCTATCCTTTTGATGCTGAGCGCCAAGCAGGAAGCAACAACTCCCAAATTTTAACGTCTCATGGTATGACGTGGCCGGATTTGAACTCCGACCTTCCGGAGGATAAAGCGGATGCTCTACCAACTGAGCTAAATCCCCTGTATCGTGTTCATGTGTTTGTATATGGATATGCACTGGGGTAGTAAGCCAAAACAACAAGAAGGCCTGGGTTCTGGGTTCGATTCCCAGCTCGTGAGATATCTGTGTGGCGTTTTGCGTGTTCTCTCAACGCTTGCGTAGGTTTTCTCTGAATACGCAGATTTTCTTCACACACTCCAAATACATGCACATGAGGCAAATTTGCTGTTTCAAATTGCCCCTAGGTGTGAGTAAGTGTGAATGGTTGTGGGTGTCAGCCTTGCGATAGTCCAGCGAGCTGTTCAGGGTGTACCCCGCCTTCACCCATGTGACCCTAGTACGATTAGGTGGTTTATGCACCCAGGACTTATCACGTCAGACGGACAGGATATTTTTTTACAGGTCGAGGAGTTAGATTGTGTGTGTCTTCGCCCTGCAATGGTCTGATGACCATCCTATCAGGGGGTACCTCACCTTCTCCAAGTGCTTCTCAGATTAGGCTCCATCTTCCCCACAATGAGTGAGTGAGTGAGTGTTTATGTATTTGTTACAGTTACTCTGAATAATTGATATTACCTTGAATTGTTTGATTTAACTCACCTTGAAAATGAGTTGTACAATTTTTGACGAGCGTCTTACAGATATTCTGTTTCATGACAGGTTGGGGAGTGAGGAGGTGTAAAAAAAATTTTTAAAGGTTGCATTAGAACTTCTGCTTGAAAGTTAAAACAGATTGGAAGTTAATTGGTCGCAGGAATGATGGAGGAGAAAATATTTACTTTATGTCATATGTTGGCAGTTCACTTTGTGTGACATTTAGTGTGAGATCCGCTCTTCTCTTCTTAGCACTTGTAACAGATTCACACGCAGAAGAACCTCAGATGATTACACAGCCCATATCTCTCTCTCTCTCTTCTTTTGGGAGTTGGATGAATGCTCGCCACTGACTTATCGAGGGAGAGACACTTCTTTCAGAGTGTCGGCGGAAGAGGTAAGGCGTTTCAGCATGCCAAGAAAAGCCCTCGCAAGGGAAGAGTGGAAGACAGATGGCCCTTCCTTTTAAAAACAGTCTTTGGTGTGCTTTGAGAGACTCTAGAGATAGTTGTCAGTAAGCTAAGAGTCAGGAGAAGCAGATGCCTGTGCATATGGTTTTCTTCAAATGATCCTCTTCATCCGTGGGTTGAAAGCCTTAAAAGTTTTCTCTCTCTCTCTCTCTCTCTCTCTTGCTCGCTCGCGCTCTCTGCTTGCCTTCATCCAAGACTCCTATGAGGCTCTCAGCCTGTGATATGGGGCTAT
Organism: Plotosus lineatus; assembly: GCA_024760905.1. Taxonomy (NCBI): domain Eukaryota; kingdom Metazoa; phylum Chordata; class Actinopteri; order Siluriformes; family Plotosidae; genus Plotosus; species Plotosus lineatus. The sequence goes on along the minus strand of CM045733.1, from coordinate 67,570,110 downwards.
AGGGTCAGGTATCTTTGATTTGGACAGCCAGAAAGTGTAGAGGACAACTAGTGCTTAAGTGGATGGCGATATCAAAAACAGGCAGGCCATTAATAAAGCAATTAGTGAGCGGGAAGTGGGTGTCTCTCATCGCTGCCGAACACTCATTAGGGGCCGGTCTGTGACAGATTTCACAAAGCAACCTTTTGTAGTCTTGGCTTACTGAGACCGAGTCTCCTGCTATTCAGGTTCTCAAGTTCTGCCGCTCTTGTGAAGGCCGAGAAACACTATGGGGCTCTTTTTTTTTTTTTTCTGAATTGCATAATGACTACTAAAATTCACAATCTATTCGAAAATAAAATGTGTCCTTTAAAACGTCCTTGGACATAATGCATACACCCCCCCCCCCCCCCATCATGAGTAAGAAACTAAACAGAAGGCGAAGTTTATCCTGTTTGTTGTTGAATGCATCTTGTTTACTGTTTATGATTGAAAGTGGAGAGGAAGACAAGAAAAACACAAACACACCAAATAGAGTCAGTCATCAGGCAAAATATTATCATTTGCACTCACCATGGTGGATCTCGACGGCAGCCTTGATGGATATGCATGCAGGGTAAAAATGCGTTCCTCTTCCTGGCAGAGGTGCCAAGCCCTAAGGCAATAGGGGGCGTGGAGTTGTGTGGAGCTCACCACCACCACCACCACCACCACCTCGGAAGGCCCAGAGCAAACAATCTGTCGTGAAAACAAGATGGGTACCTTCATTATCAGCTCTCTCGCCCCACACCTTGGCGTCATCAGCAGCATGGGCTGACAGCTGAGGTGCCAAATCCAGACGGGCGCTGCCATGAAGCTGGTACTTGCCCCTTGTTCCCTGTTGTCCCAGGTGCTACCGATCACCCGCGTACACAGAGACTCACACCTTCACATAAAGCAACTCATCCACACAATAACAGGCTTGTGGGGTTTTGTACGTTGTGTAAATTCTTGCTATTGTAGTCTTTATGGTGTGTTTGTGGGATCTGCTGCATAAACTGCGGAATTGTTTACGCACAAATAAAGCATATAAACCTAAAACTTTGTGGCGAAGGCGTAAAACCATGGGGGAATTTGTGTGTGTGTGTGTGTGTGTGTGTGTGTGTGTGTGTGTGTCAGCTGCACTGGAGGAAAAATGACTTCGCACACATCCTTCCTGGATAGATATGGATACACCTTCTCCAGGTGACAGAGTTTTGTTTTGGTTGGATAATAACTCAACACTGTGACTTTCCGCTAAGCCGTTCAAGTCTAAGTCGTCCTCATTTCCTCTGTGTTGGAAGAAGCAGAATGTGGGGGTGCAAGGTCTGGGCCATGGCCTTCCGCCTCGGGCACTGCAGGTGTGTGTGAGAGTGAGTGAGAGAGAGAGCGAGAGAGAGAGAGAGAGAGCAAGAGAGAGAGACAGACAGACAGGGCTGGGGCAGCACAGGATAAAGAAAGAAAAAAAATAAACAAAATGCTTGGCAGGAATGTGACATTAAAAAAGCATAGACCACAAAAGCCAAGGCTGTCCAACCTGCATTAAGAAACAAGGACCCTTTTAAGCACCCATTGTGCCGATTCAGGCAGTATAACTAGAGTGAGAGACGAAGGAGGTGTGTTGTAAAACTAGTATGTGAAAATCAAGGAGAATCCCCCAAAGCCCCAAATCCAGTGTGGGGCTGGGCCTCAGTCTCTTTTTGCTGAGCCCATGCAACACCTTTTCATTCCAGATTTGAGCTGACAGCAAAGCCAAGGAGGGGGCGGTGTAGGTCTCCATCAGGACCAGGTGTGCAACTGTGCAGAGAAACCTAATGTTGGGTGTTGATTTAAAAACATGAGTCCTTCAAGTACACCACAAAGTGAAGTCGCTCAGCAGTTGCATTTTCACATCTTCACACCGCGCAGATATTTATAAGTACATGCATTGCACTTGCATGTAATTACACTGGGTATGCATGCATGTTCCTAATCCCTAACACACACACACACACACACACACACACACACACACACACACACACACACACACACACACGCGGTACATCACTTTAGTGTTTGTCATATGAGGCTCATTTACATGCTGCAACTTAACCTGAAACCACAGCAAGATGTTGATGGGGTTGTCATCGAGTTCCCATAATTTTCATCGCGACTCTGCACAGGCTAATTAGAGACTCAAATGTGCCATCGACAAATGCAGAACACATTGCAATATTTGACTACATGAACAATAAATTACCATAAACAATACACTAATAAAGCACATTACACTACGACATAGTCCCAAGATAATTATGTACAGTCAAAACTTAGCTATCACATTTTGTGTGAATATGGAGAGACATGAATTATTTTTCATAATCAGAGGAGCCTCTCGACAATATCTTCAGCCTGAAAACTATAAATTATGAAGATTTGCTATGTTCGGAAACATTTCTATAGTTTTTTTGGGGGTTTTTTTGGAGGGGGGGGGGGGTGAAGAGACGACATTCAACTGGTCCCATATAACAAAATTCAAATCCAGCCTTATCTCTGCCAAGACCTTACAGGAATCCATTCAAATCAAAGAGCACCATTTTACTTTAATTGCACGAGTGAGGTGTGTGTGTGTGTGTGTGTTCAACTAGCCTCTCCGCCTGTGTGATCAGAAACAATTTAATGACACATTAGTCACTCCTTAATATTAAACTAACTGAATAAAAGGCAGAACTTCAAACCCATTTAGGCTCACCAACTAAACTGTTTTGTAATTAGTGTACAAAAAGTATGATGAGTTAGAAAAAAGCTGTATGTCTTGACATCCCTTGAAGGAGTGGGACAATAAGTCTGAAGGAAAAAGACTTGTCTTTGCATGCCATCTGTCCTCCTCTCTGACGCTTGGTCTAATTACTGCTTCTCCCTTGGCTAATGCTCCCTCATTAGGCACCGGGAGCATGTGCAATCTACACAAGCGCTGAGAAATTTGCACTAAAAACGCTAGCTGGAGCCATAATGGGATCAGAAAATCTGTCTGGTGCGAAAGGCAATTCACACTCACAGCTAAACGCTCATTTTGCTTTTCTTTCTGTCTGAAATTTGTGCATCATCCACCACAACAACGTTGTTCTCGTGTCAGGACTTTTCTCCAAGATGCAAAGGGCGCAAAGGTGTCCAGCAGGCCGATATAGCACCCAGTGAGGGGGAGAACTTGCAGCATTCATCAAAGTGACATGAAAATAAATACATCAATGGTAAAAAAAAAAAAAAGGGGGTTAAAAATAATCTTCTGAAAATTAGCATTACATATAATATGATATGGTGTGGTGTATAATGTATGATGATGATGATGATTATGATGATGATGATGATGGGTTATTGTGTATGGCTAATAGCTGTATGCACATTCATTCATTTATTTTTTATTTCCTAATTTGGATTGCTGGGAGGCTGCTGCCTATCTCAGCCGATTCGCTGGGAGGGCAGGGTACACCCTGAACATTTCACCAGGCCACTGCAGTGCCAATACACACACAGCTATTCACACTCACACTCAAAACTAGGGGCGATTTGGAACAGCCATTTAACCTACTGTGTATGTCTTTGGAGTGTGAGAGGAAACCAGAATACCTAGAAGAAACCCACTCAAGCATGGGGAGAACAGGCATGTCCGCCTCACCGCAAAAAGGACCAGAGTTTGATTCCCAGGCTCTGGTGTGGCAAATTGGCTGTTCCAAATTGCCCTTACATGTGAGTGTGAGAGTGAATGGTTGTGTGTGCGTTAGCTGACGGGCTGTTCAGCTGTGTGTGTATACCCTGTCTTCACCCAGAGTTGGCTGAGCTAGGCACCAGCTTGTCAAGTGAGTGAGTGAGTGAGTGAGTGAGTGAGTGAGTGAAAATATTGAAATCATTTTGAAATAATATGCTCATTTTTGATGATGACATAAATCAATTCATTTTTTTTAACCCATTTAATCCTAATTAGGGTCGCAGGGAATCTGGTTCCTATCTCAGCCATCTCTGGGTGAAAACTGGGTACACCCTGGACAGCTTGCCAGGCCATTGCAGAGCCAACACTCACCCAACCATTCACACTCATACTCACAGCCACCGTATTCGAGGTGATAAGCGCCCAGGGTGCTTTAAAATTGGAGTGGGTGGGAGCTTATTAAAATGTTACCAGCAGAGTGAAACGGTAAGTGCTTTTTCCATCGAGGTGGAAAACATGAATAATAACAGAACAATAAAAGAGGTTTACTGGTATTTGTGTTGTTCATTTTGTGGTATCAACCAAACTACTTACATGAAAGCTGAAAATAAACAGAAAACAGCATAATTAAAAAAAAAGTCCCCTTACCTTTCCCTCCCGGAGCTGTTCCTTTAAATATTTTTCCGGAAGTACAAACGAGCCAATCAACATGAATGTCAACTTTAGCACATAGCACGTTGAACCAATCAACACGAGTATAAACAAAAACACATCGCCAGGAACGTCTTTAAATTTATGAAGTTAGTGAGCAGGAGAATCGGGTGAAAAATCCTAGTCATCACTTTCTGATTGGTCCATATCTGGGTCATTGCTCCATTCATTCAGAGCATCCCATAGTTTTGCTGTAGTAGTTTCTAATGGTTCATCGATTGTTGGACATTTACCAAAAGAACACAGCAAAATATTTTCCTGTTTTTTTAAAGCACGGCGGAACAATCGAATGTGTTGTTACTGATGAACATTATAGACATTCCCCAGTGGCAGGGGGTCTTAAAATACCGTGTAAACTCACTTTTACAGTCAGAATGCCTCATTTTATGGTTACAGAGACTGATCGAATAAAATTGGTAAGTTTGATCAACAATTTTGCTCCCAGTACACATGGGTGGTTATTAGACGTAAGATCAAAAACATTTTGGGGCGCTCATTGGAGCAGGATGCTTATTACCTCGAACACAGTATTTGGAACAACAAATTAGCCTTCTGTGCTTGTTTTTGGACTGTGGGAGGAAACTGGAATACCCAGAAGAAGCCCTGCAAGAACGGCAAGAACAGTCAAACTACACACAGAAATGCCTAAGATGGGCATTGAACCCAGGCCTTTTCACTGTGAAGGAGACACGAAACCATTACACCACCATGCCGCCAACGCCAACGCCATTTTTACTGTGCCGTATTTACCTGTGCCATTTTTACCTAGAATCGGGTGATCTATATTCCTTTACAATTTTATACATTTGTATTACTATATAGAGAATTTTATTAATAAATAGATACTTGTAAATAAACAAAAGTACAGTACTTCACCAAAACAGTAAATATAATACAGTACTAAAATATATCTATCACGATATACGTACTACACGGGAATGGCGCAAGAAGAATATTCTGCTTTCAGGGGATTAAAAGAATACGACAATAATGCATTATTCAGATAATGTTTAAATTTAAATGATTGGCTCCCAAGTAGTGCATCGACAACCTGTGCAATTATTAACCCCGAGACTGCAAGCTCGAACACGTGAGGGAGGGACGGCATACACTCACTTCCCTGTCACTCACAGCAATCAGCAGCAAGTCATGGGCGTCTATGAGCTCATTCGTATGTGGCGTCGGATATCGTCTCAGAGTATGTTAGACCACCCCCAAATACACATGGTGCTGCAGTTCGAAAAGAGGCAGGTGGCTAGGATTGCATGTCATAGATGGGGCATGTGCATGCTTTCGCTCTTTCCTGGTCGTGTGATACGGACGGCAATACCTGATGGGTGAGGATTGCATGCAACTAATTAAGGTAGAAAATGGTGGGGTGATGAAAACAAGGGGAAGTGGAGGCCCGGTGGGTGGGTGCACGATTATTGATCCCAAAGTTGGGGGTTCAAGCCCCCACTATCAACAGGTTGTCACTGCTGTCCAACGCAGTGCAGCTAACTGGATTATCAACGGCCAGCCATGTCTCTCAGTGTCTATGGCGTGAGGCATGTAAAAGAACTATTGCTGACTTTCTTCAAGAGTAGCTGCATAGCCATCTGCATGCTTCCACCCTGTGACGACCTGGCGAGCTGTCCAGGGTGGGCTCTACCCTTGCCCAGAGGTGGCTGAGATGGGCGACAGCCTCCCCACGATCCTAATTAGGATTAAGCAGTGCAGAAAATGAATGCATAGTGGCACAGTGGTTCGCATATCTGTCTCACAGAAAGACAGCCTGGGTATGATTCCCAGAGTCAGGTGTTTCTGTGAAGAGTTGCATGTTCTCCCTGTGCTGGCATAGGTTTCCTCTGGGTACTCCAGTTTCCTTGCCTAATCCAATCCACGTGCAAAGTAGGCTAACTGGCTGTTCCAAATTGCACCTAGATGTAAGAATGAGTGTGACTGGTTGTATGTGTGTTGGCCTTGCAATGGTCTGGTGTTCGCCGCCATTGCCCTGAGTGACACCAGCCTCCCCATTACCCTCATTATGATTTAGCAGCTTTCAATGAATGAATGATTCCTACACCTCCATTATTAGTAATTGGAATTGCACATGACTACAGGCTTAAATTAACCAACCTGATACACAGAATTATGAAGCATGATTTATTTTTGTTTGTTTGGTTGGTTGGTTTTTTCATTTTAAAACCGGGAAAAGTATTATTGACTTCAGCAGCTATGTAGCCGGATCCGAATGCATCAAAAATATATCTCTGGTGTGTTGCTCAGCTAAGCTTGTTTGTGTTTCTACATAGTATATCCTAAAGCTTTGAGTGAGTGTAAAAACCCACCTTCCTTGGGTGCAGCTTACTTATGTTTCCATGTAGTATATACTAAACTCTCCATGATCAGGTTATACGTAATGAGATTTCATTAGCTACAAAGCATGTAGCAAAGCAGAGCTCACTCATTCATTCATTTTCTGAACCACTTAATCCTAATTAGGGTGGCAGGGAGGCTGGAGCCCATCTCAGCCAACTTTGGGAAAGTGCAAAGTACACCCTAAACAGCTTGCCAGGCCATCACAGGGCACGCTGACAGAAAATGCCGCCTACTCTTTACAAATGACAGTGAGCATGTTCTCATGAAAAATCTGTCACACCACTGGATCACTGATCTTGAGGTTGGGGGTTCAAGACCCACTCTCAACAGATTGTCACACACACACACTCACCTGGTGCAGCTAACTGGGTTATCAAAGGTTGGCCATGTCTTTCACTGTCTATGGAGTGAGGCATATACAAACAGGATTCCAAAAAAGTTGGCACACTATATAAATTGTGAATAAAAACTGAATGCAATGATGTGTAAGTACTAAATTTCAATATTTTATTCCGAATAGAACATAGATGACAGGGTCAAAAGTTTAAACTGAGAAAATGTGTAATTTTAAGAAAATAAATATGTTGATTTTAAATTTCATGGTGTCAACAAATCTCAAAAAAGGTGGCACAGGCAGCAATAGAAGTCTGGAAAAGTCAACTGCACTTACTACGAACAGCTGGAAAACCAATCACCATAATGAGGTCCACTGGCAACATGACTGAGTGTAAAAGGAGCTTCTCAGAGTGGCAGTGTCTCTCAGAAGTGAAGATGGGTGGAGGATCACCAATTCCCCCAATGTTGGACAGAAGGATAGTGGAATAATATCAGAAAGGTGTTTCCAAAAAATTGCAAAGAGTTTGACGTTATCATCATCTACAGTGCATAACATAATCCGAAGATTCAGAGAATCTGGAACAATCTCTGTGTGGAAAGGTTAAGGTAAAAAAAACCATACCGTGATCTTCGGGCCCTTTAACGGCACTGCACCACAAACAGGAATGCTACTGTAAGGGAAATCACAGAATGGGCTCAGCAATACGTCCAGAAACCATTGTCGGTGAACACAACCCACCGTGCCATGTGCCGTTGCCAGCTAAAACTCTACAGTACAAAGAGGAAGCCATTTCTAAAGAGGACCCAGAAGCGCAGGCGTCTTCTCTGGGACAGGGCTAATTTAAAATGGACTGTGGCAAAGTGGAAAACTGTTCTGTGGTCAGATGAATCATAATTCAAAGTTCTTTACGGAAAACTGGGACGCCATGTCATCCGGACTAAAGAGGACAAGGACAACCCAAGTTGTTATCAGCGCTCAGTTCAGAAGCCTGCATCTGTGATGGTATGGGGTTGCATGAGTGCATGTGGCACCGGCAGCTTGCATGTCTGGAAAAGCACCGTCAATACAGAAAGGTATATTCAGGTTCCAGAACAACATATGCTCCCATCCAAGACATCGTCTCTTTCAGAGAAGACCTTGCATTGTTTAATATGATAATGCCAGACCACATGCAGCATTAATTACAACATTATGGCTGCGTTGGAAAAGAACACAGGTACTGAAATATCCAGATGTTTCACCTATAGAGAACATGTGGCGCATCATAAAGAGGAAGGTGCAACAAAGAAGGCCAAAGACAGTTGAACAGTTAAGAGGCCTGTATTAGACAAGAATGGGACAGCATTCCTATTTCTAATCTTGAGAAACTTGTCTGCTCGGTCCCCAAACGTTTACAGACTGTTGTAAGAAGAAGAGGCGATGCCACACAGTGGTGAAAATGGCCTTGTCCCAACTTTTTTGAGATTTGTAGACACCATGAAATTTAAAATCAACATATTTTTCCTTTAAAATTATACATTTTCTCAGTTTAAACATTTGACCCTGTCATCTACGATCTATTCGGAATATTCTTTTTTCTTTTACTTTTTCCCTTTTCCAGGAGTCGCCACAGCAAAGCATCTGATTCGCATGTTTGATTTGGCATAGGTTTTTAGGTCGGATATCCTTCCTGACACAACCCTTTCGCAAGGGACAGAAACACGTTGATGGCTTTACAGCCTACTCTTTACGAAAGTCAGCAATGGTTCTTTTACATGAACCTCTCACCCTAGACAGTGAGAGACATGGTCGGCCTTTGCTAACCCATTAAATGCACTGGGGCATGGGGGGGGGGGCAGTGACAACCCTGTGGAGAGTGGTACTCGAACCCCCAACCTTAGGATCAGCAATCCAGTGCCCTTTACTACCAGGCCACCATGCCTCATCTGTGTTCTATTCAGAAGAAAATATTGAAATTTGGCACTTCCACATCATTGCATTCAGTTTTTATTCACAATTTGTATAGTATGCCAATTTCTTTGGAATCTGGTTTGTAAAAGAACCATTGCTGACTTTCATCAAGAGTACGCTGTATAGCTGTCAGCATGATTCTGCCCTGCCATGGCCTGCCAAGCTTTCCAGTGTGTACTCTGCCCTCACCCAGAGTCCGCTGAGATGGGAACCAATCTCTCCGTGACCCTAATTATGATTAAGCGGTTCAGAAAATGAATGAATGATTCAATTCCAAACATACTCAGTAGCACCCAACTTATTTATTAGGTGCAACCACAGCAGTATACCACTATAGTCACATGATTCATCATCATCCAGACAGTGGACCTCTCCCTACTGTCAATCAAGTATTTTAACCAACCAAAGTATCTTCTTTTCTTAATCGCCTACCTCCATTCTGGCATGCAACCCACAGTCACATACAGTATAAGCGAATACGCATCTCATCTTCGCTCATCTACTGCTAAAACGATTTCGAGATGTGCTAGAGGAATGTTCCATTTTGATAAAAGCTCCAAGAAAAGGCAACAGGGTGCACGTTTTGTACTTTTTGAAAGCTGAAAGCCCAGTTGGATAAGTGTATACACATGTAGCTGAATGTAAACACATCAATAAACATAAGGCTCGGTGATTAAAAAAATAAATACTACTATATGCATATAATATGCTTTAAGCTTCTTATTTTCAAATGAGGGTCATAAACACTTAAATTTATGAGGAAAGAAGAATTACTCGGCGCGAATCAACTAACGTAAACTAAACTGGGTGATTTTGTCAGCAGCCAGGTTTGTTTACTCAGTAAATGAATTGTGTAAAACTATCAGATTACAATGTAAACAGTAGCTTAAATCATCACAATTAAATAAAAAGAAAAGCCACTCAAGCTGTTTAACATGTACAGTAAGATTTTACAAATCTGTCCTGCTGGATTTTAATCATGGGCTTTTTCCCCTCACTTTCACTTTTTGAGGTTTTTATTTTACTTTGATGTGATTCTCAGAAGTCGCCTGCTCTGTCCATATTATTCATTGTGTGAATATACAGTAAAATAATTAAGTCTTTTTGTACAATTCTCTTGGATAAAGCATATGCATTTGGCTACACATATATGGTGCTAATGGTGAGAGAGAGAGAGAGAGAGAGAGAGAGAGAGAGAGAGAGAGCAGATGTGTGGGACACAGGGAAAAGTTAACTTTGAGGCGGAGCTTACCAATGTTGGGGGAAAGATACAGTATATTGTCATTAGCATTAGCAAGTTAGTTCACAAAAGTATGCATTCATGTTGAAAGAGTTAAAATGGTGTTCTGAAAATTGTCCAACAAAAAATACATGTTATTACAAAAAAACTGGCATTTAAAATTGTGTGGACCGAAAAATACAGGGATCCCTCGCTACTTCGCGATTCAATTCATGCGGCTTCAGTGCATCGCGGTTTAAAAAAAAAATAATAATAAATAAATAAATATTCATTAAATTTAAAAAATAAGGAAATTAAGGAGGAAAGGGGAAAAGTTAAGGAAATTGTCACAAAAACAAGGCCAATTATGCAAAAAAAAACCCTAAACCAACATAAAACAAAAAACAACCCAAAACCTCCCATCAAAACTACTGAAATTGTTGCATCTGTGTGTGATCGCGCATCTGCATCTCATGCAATACCATCTGTATGTGTGTATTTATATTTTATTTACATCTTATGTTATTTTTTAATGTTTAATTATTATTAAAGCATGTATAGCATTGAATATGTATTTATTGATATTATATACACATATGCATGTACATATACGTCAGTCGAGGGGGGGGGGGTTTTCCAACTTTGCGGATTTCGATGGTCGCGTGGGGATCTCGGTCCCAGTTAACCGCGGAAAGTGAGGGATCCCTGTACATGCTCCTACTTTAGAAAGCAGGGAAGCACAAAACTAATACAGGAATCCCTCACTTTCCACAGTTAATGGGGACCAAGACACACACCCCCACCTCCTGCGACCACCAATTTCTGCGAAGTAGGATTGAACCCCCTGACTGACGTATACGTATATGTATATAATATCAATAAATACATATTCAATGCTATAAATGCTGGAAATAACAATTAAACATTCAAAAATAATGCATAAGATGTAAATAAAATATAAATACACACACACACACAGACAGATGCACATTGTTTGTTTGTTTGTTTGTTTGTTTGGGGTGTTTTTTGCATAATTGGCCTTGTTTTGCAGCATTTTCCGTAACTGTTTCCCCATTTTTCCTTAATTTCCTTATTTTTCGATGAATATTTTTGAAAAACGCACAATGTACTGAAGCACGAAGTAGCGGGGGATCATTGTATACTTTAATATGTCAAAGTACATTGTTAAGCGTTCCAAGTTCTGTATTTAGTATAGCACAGGTGTCAGGCTCAAGGCCCAAATACAGCTAGCCAATTCATTTTAGATGGCATGCAAGAGGTTTCCAAAAATATGACTATCCTACATTTATTGCATCAAACATTACCATGAAACATAATTCATCATCCTTCCACTGGGTGGCGGCAGGATATTTCAAGAAAACAGCTAAGTCATTCATGACTCAAGAAAGGTTGACGCTAGCTTGTCGCAGTTTTTATGGTAGCCTTTTAAAATGGAAGTTCAGCGATAGCCTGGCAAGCTGTCCAGGGTGTAGCCTTCCTTCCCCCAAAATCAGCTGAGATGGGCACCAGCCTCCCGGTGACCCTAATTAGGATTATCCATCTTAGTAAATTAATAAATTAATGAATAATTATTCAGCCCTCAATGTCCTTTGAATTCAGTGATGTGGTCCTCAGTGAAAATGGGTTTGGCGCCCCTGAATGTAGTTTAAAGACTCTGCTTACCTGACCTGCCCACCTCTGGACCATTCTCTGAAAACTTGATAAATGGACTTCTCAGATTTATATTTCAGCACCACTGTCCCGTGTTACTTATGTATGGATTCTGCAGTCAGCATTTATAGTGCTCTCTCTCTCTCTCTCTCTCTCTCTGTGTGTGTGTGTGTGTGTGTGTGTGTGTGTGTGTGCTTCTTCTCTGTTTAAAAACATCTTAGTCATTGATTGGTTGAAAATAAAGGGATACTATTGTTATGAGTTTTTTTTTTTGATAAACACAAGTAGAGAATTTTTTAACCGCATTTACTCATTTCTGGGGGTTGTGCCGATCGTGATATGAAAAATCAGGTCATCCATACACAGTATTCTACTCTATGAAGCTTCAGTCTGCATTATTTTATGCAATGGGAGCTTCACTACTAACCAACGCTACCATCTCACGAAGCTCACCAATGTTGGGCTGGGATATTTTGTTTACTATGTCCTAATCATTACACATTGATCTTCTCAGTGCCCTGGACATCACTAAGGCCATGATTGTTATGCACAAGGGTTAAGTTCCAGGGTCCTGCTGGAGGTTGTGTACAGCATGAGAACATGAGTGTTTGGATAAGGTGTGAAGGTGAAGGTACCACGTGATGGTATCTAAATTCATACTAAAGCATGATGGCTGTGCAGTATGGACTTTAAGTCTCAAGTGTGCTCAGTACTGTATACAATGTATAAAACATGATGTGCCTATGTGCTCCCTCTGCTGGTGTCGAAACTTTATATACTACAGTACAGTATTTATTTTTGTTCCAACCTGTTTTTGTAGTGCTGTATTGTTTTGTGTGACTTGAAGACAACTTCTGGAAGAGTTTTTCCTGAAATATGCATGTCTCTATGTTTAATGGTATGCCTCCTCAGATCTTAATTCTAAAATCACACAGATTCAGTTTTCATATTTTTCCGCCTTCATATTCATTATGTTTCAAAGTGATTCTTTTCAATGTTTTGTTTGTTTGGTTTTTTTGCCCCTTTTTTTTAAATAGTAGGTGGTTTGTGTTTCATTCTGAGTCTGAGTCGAAAGTGAAGAGGCGAGGGAGGATTGAAGTGGCCCTCTAGCTCAGTGCAGATCCCAGCTCATCTCTCTCCCACACGAAGCCCAAGTCCCAGCCCTGGTCCATCTGCACCAGCAGGCACCTCAGCTGGGAGTGCTGCGAGCCCCAGCCTCCTTCTGTTCAGGTCAGAGTCTCTCTCCCACACTGACATCAGCTCTGCCTGTCACTCACAGAATCTGGGCCACTGATATTAAGAGTTCAACCATGACTGACAAAAGACATCCATCTTCGTGATGTAGAAAAAGGAGGATCACGTACAATGATCATTTAATGTTTATTCATAAGACAAGACCTTCCAGGCACAGTTTAAAATTTTTCTTACAATTTGAAATAATTGTTTATAAAGACTGTCCATCAAAATTAATTTAACTGAAGACTGAACTTAATCTGCGTTCGTAAATTTAATAAATATGTCATGTAGATTCTTTAAGGTTTTTTGTTGTTTTTTTTTTTTTTTTGTTTTAATTTTTCTTTTTTTTATTGTGAGTGCTGAGATATCCTGAGTGTCTGGCTATCTTTAATATGTGCAGACGGTGGTTGGGAGATGTGAGCCAATCCAGCCATCTTGTACTGCGGATCCAGGGCTGAGTGAACGCCTGCCATCTGTAGCGGCGGCCAGCGATGAGCCTTTAGCCAGCCCACACTGCGTCAGCAGCAGCCCTGGTACTCAGCCTTACTGCTTCAGATCGCTCTGGCACTGAAAGCATCCTTTTAGCCCGAGTTAAATGTCCTCTTCCTGCTTGGTGGACAGAGTGTTGTGGGTGGTAGTGGAGGAAGTGGGGTCAGTGCTGAGGACAGCTAAATCAGGATCGTTCATGGGCAAATGATTGATCATTACTGCTATAGTTAAACTGGAAAAGAGATTGTTATCTACTTAATGGTGACTACCAGCACTGTCAGGTTTGAAAGTATTGGTATTTACAGTAGGGAGCTTCTGTATATAGCATATATACGTTGTATGTACATTACAAACACATTTGGTGTTTTCTATAAATGTTCCTTTCATTATATAAGGTAACGTCTGTTTGGCTTTTTACTCCCAAGCCTAGTGGCTCATTGTGGGGCCGGTGGGGTAGTAGTTAGGGTGCTGTGCTCATGGTCGGGAGGTTGTGTGTTCAAATCCCAGTTAGACACCCCCCTACTGGGCAAGGTCTTAACCACAAGTGTGCCTCTGTTCACCCAGCAGTATAAATGGGTACCAGTAAAATATACTGGGGAGAGAACCTGCGATGGACTAGCGTCCCATCCAGGAGGAGATGAACTCCCGGTCGCTTCACGCTACAGAAACCGGGGATAAGCACCGGCCTGATGACCCACTAGGCTCGGGTGTAAAAAGCCCAACAGACTTTACCTTTACTTAGTGGCTCATCAGGCTGATGCTTATTCCTGGTTTCCGTAGCGTGAAGCAACGAGGAGTTCAACACCCCCCGGATGGGTGGCTAGTCCATCACAGGTTACCTTCCCAGTATTTTTTTATTTTTTTTTATTGGTATCTATTTATACTGCTGGGTGAACAGAAGCATACTTGTGATTAAGATCTTGCCCAGGGGTCTTAGCACAGCGGGGGGGGGGGTGTGACTGGGATTTGAACACACAACCTCCCAATCATGATGAGCACAGCACCCCAACCACTACTCCACCGGCCCCACTTTCATTACATAAGCTCCAGATAAAAAAAAAAAATGCTATCATAATCCTCATCTTCACCATCATGTTAAAGTAGAGACATTATTTGTATTTAAAAATACATAATTATAATATTCATAATTAACGAACACTTTGAAGGTTTGAACGTAGTGATTACCCAAGGCATCCCCGAGGAGTAAAAATAAGATTTAATCTTATTTTAAATATTAATTGGTGGAGGTTTTTTGTCTTTTGAGGCTGGAGTTATTTCAAAATGGGGGAAAAAAAACTGAGACACACATACACACACATGCGCACAAAAGGCGACATTCTCGCCACACCTGAGGTGACAAAGCTTTCACCTCTCGAACACAACCAGGTGTGAAAGCAAAAACAATAGGTCTTTACTGTATTTCAAAACAGGTTTCTAGGTCTGCATCACATGAAGAAGCCCTGTCAGTACAGCATGCCCATGTTCACCAAATATCACTCTCTAGAGCAGAACAGGTTCTTCTGTTCCAACCCAAACTAATCAATCAAACAGTAGCACAAACAATATAACTGTTCACTTTTAGAAAGCATCAACAGGGGCACACATCTGTGATGCATTTGCAAACACTTGTCAGTCCACCAGGGAAATCTGCACCGTATTTAACCCCATTTTGCCTTTTGGGAGGGCAGCAACACCACTTTCTTAATCAAACACCCTCATTTCACTCACCACGTTTGTGACTGTTTTTATGCAATGCTCTATCTTAAGGGGAAAGTAGAAGAGAGTGATGTTTACCTATTCACACCTCTGATAAGAGCAGGAGAATTGAATTTGTGCTTAGAGTGGAATAATTGATTTGGACAGCTGCCATGATGGGAACATCTGGGCTTACCAGCTCAATTCGTCATGAAATAAATGAATAAAGACGTTGAGAAGCTGTCAATTACATGCAAATTACCCTGTAAATATATCTACTTTCCTCCAATTAGGAAGTGACAATTGTAGTCTGCTTATCATGTTGAAACCGTTAAATTATCAGGTTAAATTTGATTATATCTACAATACTCGAGTATTTCTTTGGTGAATAATTTCATCTTTATATAAAGCAGATCTGTACCAAAGTGTTCCTTTTCTGAACAGCTTAATCCTAATTAGGGTCGCAGGGAGGACGGTGCCCATCTCAGTCGACTCAAGGCAAGTGCAAAAGTACACCCTGGACAGCTCACCAGGCCATCGCAGGACGGAACCACACTGATGGCTATGCAGCCTACTTTTTACAAAAGTCAGCAATGATTCTTTTACAGCCTCACACCATAGCCAGTGAGAGACATGGCCGGCCTTTGATAACCCAGTTAGCGGCACTGTGGGGGACAGTGACAACACGTTGATAGTGGGGCTTGAACCCCCATCTTTGGGATCAGTGCTCCAGCACCTTTACCACCAGGCCGCCACTGCCCTCTATTATTATTATTATTATTATTATTATTATTATTATTGTTATTGTTGTTATTATTGTTGCTGTTGTTGTTACTGATGGGATATATGGGTTCCATTTGGCATCTGGTCCCTTTCAAGTTTTATTCCTCATGTCAGATTTTCATTGGATCTCTCAGTAGTAACTTGCGCTAGGATCATTCAAGATAATCCGTATCAATGGTTGGGTGAATGAGTAAATATGATGTTCACTCCAAGGAGTGTTTAATTGCACCTGGTCAAGTATAGTCATATGGTGTATATGTGGATAATTACACCCAACATTTCAAAAACAGATTAGTGAAATATTCAAACAGTGTAATTGGTTACGGGATAGCGCAATGATATAGCAGTATGTCTGCCTCATAGTAAGAAGCTCCTGGGTTTAAGTCCAGGGCTTGGGAGTTTCTGTGTGGAGTTTACATGCTCTTCCTGTGCTTGTGTGGGTTTCCTCTCAGCAAATGTGCGAGTGATGAGAAATTGAAAATTAGTATTACATACTAATCAATATTGGGTGTCACTGGATTGGTACAAATATTCATCACTGATAAACATGGATGGCATATTATGCTTAGAAGTTAGCTCAGACTACAGTCAAATTAATATCAGATAACAATGTTCGGGCGGCACGGTGGCGTAGTGGTTAGCACATCCGCCTCACAGCAAGAAGGCCTGGGTTCGATTCCCGGCCTGGGCGTTTCTGTGTGGAGTTTGCATGTTCTCCCCGTGCTTGTGTGGGTTCCCTCCAGGTGTTCCGGTTTCCTCCCACAATCCAAAGACATGCACACTAGGTTAATTGGCCGTTCTAAATTGCCCGTAGGTGGTTAACGACCTGGAGAGGGATGGGCACCGCCAGGCCAAATCAGCCCAAGTCTCACCATGAATGCGCCCCAACGACATCCCCGGATGTTAAGGGATAAGTGAAGTGTAGAATGTTCAGATAGGTTCTTGTATAGTCTATAATCCATGGACTACTGTGTAGACACTAAATAGGGCCTGTAGCTCGATGCTCTGGGTTGTAACATACACTGTATAGTGCTACACCTCTCTATTCATATTGCCTTTGGGGTTTATGAGGAAGTGCCAATAGTACACACAAGTACAGTACATACTTAACATGTCACTATGTAGTTGACAAAAAAAAAAAAAAAAAAAAAAAAAAAAACGATGTAAATTGTTTGTGGCATCCAATGTTTTGGATGGACACGCTTCATCCCTTTGTAATGGTAGGATATAAACAATATAATCAGTTGTTTCAATCTGTTTTTGCAGTGAAATTAGCTATTTGGCTATTTACAATTGTTTAGCATAAGAATTTGAGTGTAAATAGCATGGTTGGTAAGCACACCTGAGTGCTTGCCTTGTCTCTGGGTGGTCCTATACGCATCCCTGTGGTAAATAGCCACACCAGCTATCCACAGCTTTACTGTCTACTGACCACCCAATACAAAACTGTCTGTCTTCGTTTGTCTTCGTTTCGGCTTTTTCCCTTTCACTCGGGAGTCGCCACAGTGAATCATCTGATTCGCACGTTTGATTTTGGCAGAGGTTTTTACGTCGGATGCCCTTCTTGTCACAACCATTTTAGCAAAGGACAGAAACACGCTGACGACTTTGCAGCCTACTCTTTACAAAAATCAGCAATGGTTCTTTTACATGAACCTCTCACCATAGACAGTGACAGACATGGCCCGCCTTTGATAACCCAGTTAGCCGCACTGGGCCTTATATCATTAACCCGTATCTGAATGTGTAGATGCCACCCAATGCTGGGTAGTGCACTGTCATAGGAGTTAGCATGTCCATCTCACAGCAAGAAGGTTTTGGGTAAGAGTTTCAGGCTTGATGGGGGCATTTCTCTGTTGAGTGTGTGTGCAATTCCCGTGCATGCAATAGTTTTTTCCGGGTGCTCCAGTTTCCTTCCACAGGCCAAACATATGTACATTCGACTAATTGCCTGTTTCAAATTTCCCCTAAGTGTAAGTGTAAATGATTTTGTGTGCGAGTGTGTGTGTTGGCCCTGTGATGGTCGAGCGGGCTGTTCAGCATTGGTCGGCTGAGGTAAACTCCAGGTTTCAACCCTAATAGTTAATCAAATAATTCAGTAATTAAATACATCAATAAATTAATTTCGCTCTCTCTCTCTCTCTGTCACAACTACAAATTACAAAGGCCAAGCGCACTTTATGCAGTTACGTTTGTGCTTGTTCTGCTCAACAAATGGGTCCACTTCTTCCCAAGAGAGAGAATATAACCACTGAGTTTTTGTTGCTCTACAGTAGGAACATAGCCAAGCCAATCCATTCCCCATAGACCTCCATCCTTTAGCAGCACATGGCACAGCTGGGATTTGCTTCTCAGTCAATGTGGTGAGTCTATATCACAGTGTTGTACTCTTGCTGATTAACATCAAATGATCATATTACAGATTTCAGTTTAACCTACGGACCTCTACAATCCAATGACTGAATTAAATGTTGGACTAAATGAAATACAGTAAATGTTTTTTCAAGAGGTGTTACTCCGAAATTTAGCTCTTTTTACCAAATGAGTTTTTATCCAGTCCCAGTTCCTGTTTGTCAAATCTGGTTCACTTTGTATATTGGCTGCACAGACACCCTTCTTTTCTCTGCACAGCTCTGTGGCACTCCCATTTAAAACGTGAGAAATTATAATTATCAGAATTATGCTTTTAATGATGCGTTAATTAGACTCTTACAGTGAGATTAGCAAGTGCTTATGAATTATTAACTGTGAAGTCTTTCCAGAATTTTAACATGCAGGACAACTAAATTTGCTTTTCTTGATGATTAGTGTGCTTCAAAATAACACAACAGACTGTGGTGCATATGCTTATGATTACAACTTTAAATGCATTTATTTAACTCAATCACATGCTGCCAGTTTTGTGCCAAGGTTCTTTGAAATGCAACCTATTGGGCAAAGAGCCTCATAGACTTTTTTTTTTCCCTCATTAGCGAAAAAACATTTAATGAGTCATTCGTGATTAACCCAATAAATCCTTTGAACTCCAAATCACCATGACTGAGTTAAAGTCTGTTCATTTCCTCTTCCTTAATCGAACGCCATCAGAAATACAGTGGGCATTTGATTATTTTGCTAGTGAAATTCTCGCCTGTCATGCTCCAGTTTGCAGTGTGAAAACAATCTTGAAGTTACAACCAGCCAAATGTGAGCATTAAATAAACAAGGGTACTCCGAGCCCATCCCTCGCTGAAGTGCAATAGGCCAAACTTAACAGAGCATGGTAAAAAGATTTGGGTAATCCCTGCCTATAATAACTCGGGCGGCTGTTTTGAATTGGGAGAGGAGCTTCTGGCGGATGAACAGCAGCCACGGCCATCGACTTTAGGCTTCTGTGTTCCGCTCAGCCTGCTGCTGTATAAACTTTTGGATGGAAATTGTCCTGCTAATTTGCAGGATCTGGGACCCACCCTACTTAACATGCATGAGTGCAGATGAGACCCAGGAGTTTTTCCACAAGAGTCACTTTAGGGGAAGAAAGAAACCTAGCTAATGCCCACAATCCATTTTAAACAAATATCACCTAAATAACCCATGTCCAAATGGCTTATTTAGAAGGAATTCACCACAAAACGATTAGCATTAATCTCATTATACTTAATGAAAAGGATACGATGTGTATCTGATGAATTATGTCATATCACACTCTATAGGGCTGATGAGTCAGTAATGATATATTTTAGAGACTCTCAACGAGGCCATGATCGCGGTGGTGTCAACATTAGTGTTTGTTGTCAAGCCTAATTATGCTATCTCACTCGAGGTGCCCATGAACTACCTTAAAGTTTACAGAATGCTAATGTTCCTGAAACAGCAGGGTGGAGTCGTGGAGTTAGCATGGCTGACTCACAGCAAGAAAAATCCCCGATTAGAGTCCCGGGCTCGATGAGGCCGTTTCTGTGTGCTGTTTGCATGTTATCCCCAAGCTTATAGGGTTTCCTCCAGGTAGCTCAGTTTCCACCCACAGTCCAGAAACATGCACATTATGTAAATATGCTGTTCGAAATTTCCCCTCGGTTTCAGTGTTAGTGTGAATCGGTGTGTGTGTGTGTGTGTGTGTGTGTGTGTGTGTGTGTGTGTGTGTGTGTGTGTGTGTGTGTGTGTGCGTGTGTGTGTGTGTGTATGCTGGTCCTGCCATGATCTGGCAAGCTGGTCAGGGTGTACCCTCCCTTCACCCAGTGCTGGCTGAGATAGGCTTCAGCCTCACCATGACCCTAACAGCATTAAGGAGTTACAGCAAATGAGTAAGTGGTCGAGTGATACTGCTGATTTTCATTACTGTGATCCCTCACTACTTCGTGCTTCAGTTTCTGCGACTTCAGTGTATCGTGGGATTTTCAAAAATATTCATCGAAAAATGTAAAAATAAGGAAATTAAGGAACAATAAGGGGAAAGTTAAGGAAAATACCGCAAAACAAGGATTATGCAAAAAAAAAAACTCAAACAAACAAAAACAAAAAACAACCCAACAAAATTACTTCCATTTTTATGTGAGGTGCACATCTGTGTGTCTGTGTATATATTTTATTTACATCTTATGCATTAGTTTTTTAATGCTTAATTGTAATTATAAGCATTTATAGTGTTGAATGTGTATTTATTGATATTATATACACATATACTGTACATGTATGTATACGTCAGTCGGGGGGGGGGGTGGAGGGGTCGATCCTACTTCGCGGAAATCAGCGGTCGCGGGGTGGGGGGTGGTTTCGATCCCCATTAACCGCAAAAAGTGAGAGATCCCTGTATTTAAGTAAAATAAAAAACACAATCAGTGTTTTGTGTGCCATTTTCATGTTCGGTGTTCCATGAGTTGGAGTTCGGTGCTCCATGCTCAGGTTTGTTAGAAGTATACATTATTGCTTTGGTGGATGAATCCCGTCATCAATTATTTTTTCAGTTATAGTTGGTAGGTCTTGCTGAATAGCTTGTGAAATTATTTTTTTTAAAAAGAAAAAACTTGCAAATTTGATTTTATGACTCATACCTTCTATTTTAATTGTACAGTAATCGGTTATAAATATTCTTTAAGTTGCTCTGCTGGATTCCAGATTCTTTTTGTTCGAGCACTGGAGGGGAGAAAGCAACACAACACAGTGTTCACTGCAGAGACCTGCCTTGAAAAAACGATGAACACTCATCTGTGTTTTGTGTTTTTGCACAGGTTATGCAAATCAGCCCTCAATGATTTCCAGACTTGTTATAACATTAATTAACAGTGTGCTACCTTGCTCAATGTTTGGTTATAGAGCCACTGTCTGCGGATGTAAAAATTTACAGGAATCTAATTTTAATGAGACAGCAGAGCACAGGTGTGCTAATGAAGATACAGCCTCATTTGAATAGGACAATGATTCTGTTTAGGGCAAAATTAATTAACAACAGCAGGGGAAAAGGTTTAAAAAAAAACACACACATGGTGATATTTCTGCACAGGTTGGAAATGATACCACATAGTTAGTTACTCTTCAGTGACAATTGTTACCAGATTATAATGCGCCGTTTCAGGTTGTTACTTACATTCGTTAATCATCTTCTAATCATTGCACTATTAAAATATTAGACGGATTTGGTTACTCTTGGGATTAATAGCTACAGGGTTGAACTCGTGTCTTCTCAATGCAGAAAATCCTGTTTTGCATACATGATCTCCTCTTTTAGACTGGGTTTTGCTAATGGCTTTAGCCTCTGTCTACATGCGGTCACATTTAGTTTAGTTTCCTTCTTGGTTGTTTCAACTTGCCTGCCTCCTTACTGTCTTTCAGCATTAGTTTACTACTGCAAAACATCTGACTCCTTTCATCAGACCCTATTGTCAAAGTCTACCTGGAAATAACGTTCCAGGGTGAGTTGCCAGATGTTTCCTCAACCCTTCCAATTTAACCAAACTCGGGACCAGTACGCACCTGTGTTGCTACTGCTGCATGGTGGACAGAACCTATACTGTAACACAAACATTCATTTGCACTCACATTTATACAATTCGGAACAGCACATTTACCCAATATGCATGATGGTGGACTGTGGGAGGAAACCAGAGCACCTAGAAGAAACCCACTGAAGTATGTTCAGGGTATTCAAACTCCACACACAAACGTACTTGCCGTACATGGCCTGTGAGACAATAATGCGAACCATTCTACCACTATGCCCCGCAAACAGAACACTAACAGTACCTTATTACAGTGTGATTGGGCAGTGGTGGCCTGGTGGTAAAAGGTGCTGGATCACTGATCCTAAGGTTGGGGCTTCATTCATTCATTTGCCTTCACTAAGGGAATTATTTATATATTTACATTATTTATATTATTTATATTAGTTCGTCGATCATAGGGTTGGGAGTTCAAGCCCCACTCTCCACGGGTTGTAACTCACCCCCACCCCCCACCCCCCAGTGCAGCTGACTGGGTTATCGAAGGCCGGCCATGTCTCTCACTGTCTATGGTGAGAGGCTGTAAAAGAACCATTACTGATTTTCATCAAGAGTAGCTGCATAGCCGTCAGCATGTTTCCATCCTGCGATGGCCAGTGAGCTGTCCAGGAGGGATTCTGCTCTCGCTAAGAGAGAGCGGATGCAAGCAAGGGCCCGTGATGTCAGAAGCATGTCAACACATCAGTAACAGTATGTGATTTGCAATTTCACAACCACAGTTACGGAGGCGCAGACACGAAAGGGGGGAAACCCAAAACGAGTTCTCCTGAAATATGGTGGAATGTGCTCTTTACCTTAGTCCTGATATTATAGCGCATATCATTATAATGTGATGCTTAGAGCAGCAATTAAGGAGCTTTGTAAAGTGAGTGGTAAATACTACAAAGTGTCTCATACGATAGGTCACAGTTGTGCACTTTTGAACACGCACTTGAGGGAAAACCACCTTCTTATCTTCAAACCCTTTTCATTTTGAGTGTCCTGGGATATTATCCTCTTTGGCAAGAAAGAACCACACTTTCACTAGGCCTACTTTATTTGGTAATTCAGAAGCGCGAACCAAGCCCATATTTGTCATTCTAGAAAATGTTTGCCTGGAGCCATAAGCCATGTGAACATCCTGTGTGGCGTGTATCTGACGGAATGATGACAGAGACTCATCTTTAGTAGCAAAAGGAGCAGACCAGTCACTCTTCTTCAGAAAAATGGAAACTGGTCATATATTTAAAAATCACACCTCTCTTGCCATGAGGAATATTTAAACTATTATAGGATTAAAAAGGGTCACCCTTGGATAGAATTTACAATAAGTAAAAGATTGGGGTTATTTCATCTTTTTTTTTTTACAGGTGACATAAGACTGAACAAACAGCATGCTTGTGATTAATTCTAGCTTTCCTTTGTAGGTCTATTGTGAGTCACTGCTCTGCACCTCCAGGCTGAGTAATTAAAATATCTTTTAAATGATTATATATTAGTTCACCATGTATGTGTGTGTGTGTGTGTGTGTGTGTGTGTGGTGTGTGTATGTGCGTGGTTCCATTAGGCTGATGTTTAACATATTCAGTAGGTTAAATTGACACATTAATGTGTTTGCTGTACTAGCCTGTCCTTAGATTTTATACGCTATTAATTTTTTAAAGGTGATTCTTTTCTGCTCATTACACAAGTGCTCCTGAATACCTGAAAAAAAAATCGTCAAAAGGTGTTGCTAAATTTTGTATAGCTGCAGCTTTGACAGTAGTGCTGATTGCAAATCAAATGTCAGGTTTATATGAATGTGTTTTTATAGTAACTCAATCACAGGGACCTGTATGGCAGATGTTCTACATAATTAAAGCCTAATAATAAATGGATTAAAACATGTTGACATTTTACAAAGAAAGCTCTATAATAAGTAATAAGGTGAAGCATTCTGTTAACAGGAGGGTGTCATGGTGGCGTAGTGGATAGAACTTCTGCTTCATCCCAAGAAGCTTCAAGGTACGACCCTGTTGTGGGAATGTCTGTGTGAAGTTTATGTGTGCTCCTTGTGTTTGTGTGGATTTCCTCTGTGTGCGCAGGTTTCCTCCTACAATCCAAAAACATGCATTTTGGGCTAATTGGATATTATTGGTTTGACCCTCACTGTGAGTGTGAATAGTTGTGTGGCTGTGTGTAGTTGTTCGGAAAATTAAATTGAATGAAATGTGACACAAACAGACTCAATTGAGGAGAGGTTTCATGACTAGCTGTTTTTTCTGGTCATATCAATCTCTACAGATCAAATAGAGAAGCTGATGAGCTTTGTAGCATAACTTGGAAAATAATTATACAGCGGTACCTCACCTTACGAAAGTCTCACCAAACAAAAAAAATTCAGATTACAAAAAGCATTTTCCTCAAAATTTTGTCTCAGGATACGAAACAAGTTCACGTTGCGAAAGCGCCATCTTAAAAATTCAAACGCGCCATTCAAACATTCAAACAATGCACGAGCTGCTCTCCCATTAATGAAGTTCAAAAATCCCGCCCCGCTAGCCTCCCATTGGCTAATAAATGAGCTGTCGTTCATGTCGCCTTCACTTGAGCACCATCTTGGACAGGTCCACCTGACGCCATCTTGGACAGGGATCCCATTGCCTAGGAGGAATGACGCATCTACCTCCCATTGCGTATTATAGAGCTGAATCCACCATGATGCTTTTCGTGTCAAGGACAGAGTTACTGTTGTTTTATGCTTTATTTCTTGACTCAGGCTTTTAACCTTCCATAAACATTTGTATGATTATAACTCTGCTAAGAAGACATGGTCAACACACGCGCATGCACACATACACACACATGCACACACGCGCATGTGATTTCTGGAGTGAGTGAGGAGAAGAAACGGGCTTGAGTGATATCTCAAAGGAATATGGCCAAAGCCGTCTACCATCAGTACGATATTGAAGCAAAAGGAGGTCTTAAAAGGTATGCTTTTATAATTTTTAAAGAGTTTATGGGGTAGTATTGGAAGCCTTGGAACGAATCACGCGTTTTACATGTAAAATGCAATTCAACTTACGAAAAATGCATGTTACAAAATTACAGAATTTCATAAAGAGAGGTACCACTGTACATTTGATTTTTTTCCTTTGGAAATTAATATTATTTTTTGATAAAAACCATAGACACCATAGACAGTGAGAGACATGGCCGGCCGTTGATAGCCCAGTTAGCTGCACTTTGGGAACAATGACAACCTGTGGTGAGTGGGACTCGAACCCCCAACCTTAGGATCAGCGATCCAGCGTCCTTTAATACCAAGTCACCACTGCCGCATTCAGAGTTACATAAAAGTCATATTCTAAACAGAAATTATATAATATAATATATAAACTATTAGGAAAAGCAAAATGAAAACTAGATTTTTATGGTTCATGTTTACATATTTTAACCATAACAGAGACAGGTCAGGTGAAGTCTCACTTTAATACATACTTCATGGAAACATCAGTAAATGCTCTGTAACGGTGGGGTTTTGCACTCATTTAAAGTTTATCCATGTTGGAATACAAGACAAACAAACTAAAATAAGATTTAAATGGATGATTTTTATGTGTGATAGAAATGACAAACCTGATCCAAATGGCCATGACAAACTGTGTCTGTTCATTGTTTTGATTGAAGCTTATCCACTGAGAATAATGTTTTTAAATCTAACATTGGAGGACCAATCAGATCATGCAGTTTCGTTTATAATATTTATTTATACATTAAAATGGAATTTTATGTTAAATTAGTAATAAATCTCCTAGATGTGATTACAAGAATCACAACAGTTTTAAGTTTAATTTAAAAATTTAATTACAACAGCTAATGGCTAAATACAGAACATGTAAGAGAGAAAAATATTATTCACATCAAAGATAACAAAGCAGAAGCATTAGTGTCATGTTCGGATTTAAAAACTTGATTAGTCTGCTTTTTAAACAATGTATTATGCTGTATACTTGTAGTAGAGAGTATTAGATTTCTTTAGGTTATTTGCTTATCACATGTTTTAACAAGCCCAATTTAGTAAATACAATTGAGCAGCTGGCTGTGTGCATTATTTTTTTTCTGCCAGCTGGCCAGGATTTCTCCATAATGACATTGAATTGTATTTGTTAGTGATTATTGGAGCCTGTTTGTTATAAGCAAACTTTTTTTTTTGCAGTTATGCATTGAAGTTGTTTAATGTGCAGTGCTGCTATTGTAATTCCCTACTGTACATCCTAATAGTTCATATCCTGATCATGATGGATGGACTGTATACATACTGTATAGCTGCAGTCAATAGCTGCAGGGACAACTAAAATTGCTTGAGTGAGTAAAAAGTTGCAAATGCCATGAGCATGAATATATATATATATATATATATATATATATATATATATATATATATATATATATATATATATTCAGGGATCCCTCGCTACATACTTCGCGCTTCAATTCATGCGGATTCAATGCATCTCGTTTTTTTAAATATTCATCGAATTAAAAAATAAGGAAATTAAGGAAGAATAGAGGAAAAGCTAAGGAAAAACAAGGCCAATTATGCAAAACAAACAAACAAACAAACAAACAAACAAACAAAAAAAAAAACCAAAACCCTTATACTTATATTTTTATGTAAGGTGCACATACACGTGCGTCTGTCTGTTTGTGTGCATTTATATTTTATTTACATTTTATGCATTATTTTTGAATGTTTAATTGTTTTTATAAGTATATATATAGCGTTGAATATCAGTCGGAGGGGTTGATCCTACTTCGTGGAATTCAGCCATCACGGGGGAGGTCTCAGTCCCAATTAACAGCGGAAAGTGAGGGATTCCTGTATATGTATGCAAGTACAGTGGTACCTCGGTTCTAGAACGCTTTGGAGGTCAAACAAATTGGAATTCAAACAAAAAATTCGGGATTTTTTTTTGTCTTGGAAGTCAAACTCGAAAAATGCATGAGAAAAAACGAGACCGAGAGTGAGGAAAAGTGCGCGACTTCCGGAAATTGGTCTCTTTTGACTCTACTCGACCACTGTTGTGCGTGTGGATGTGCTTGCTCCTGTTCTACAAAGTACAGTATATCGTGGATTTTTGTTTACTCGATTAGATTCGCTAATAAACATGTCTCCAAAGAAAGCTACTGAGAAAAGGTCAGTTGTGCGGAAAACTGTTGCGTTTAAGAAAAAGCTGATAGCTAAGCATGGATCAGGCGTGCGTGTTACTGATCTTGCGAAGGAATATGGCACGGCTAAATCAACGATATGCGCGATCCTGAAGAACAAAGAGAGTGTTAAAGCCAGTGATGTGGTGAAAGGCTCAACGGTTATCAGCAAACAAAGACCGCAAGTGCTGGAGGAGGCGGAACACTGACTGCTCCTATACATGAACGAGCAGCAGTTAGCAGGAGATAGCATTAGCGAGGATGTGATCTGCTGCAAATCTTGTGAAATCTACGATGATTTGCTGAAAAAAGACCCGAGCTCGAATCCTGAAGGGTTCCACTTTAAAGAAAGTCGAGGCTGGTTCGAAAATAAACAAAAAACAAACAAAAAAGACACAAAATAAATTAATCTATTAAGAATTTTAAGTGTTTGTCCTGTTGTTTCACATTTAGCATACTATTTGATATATAAACGGCATTATGAAATAACATTATGTTTAAAAAAAGTAGTTTTCTAGCATCTTAGAACGGATTAAAACCGTTTACATTATTTGTAATGGGAAAAGCAAATTTGGAATTCGAACAAATCGGAATTCGAACAGCCTTCTGGAACGGAGGAACCAAGGAACCACCGTATCTGAGTTTCATTTGTTTGATGCAGATAGCATGCAGCTTTGGTTGTAGAATTACTTCAGAGTAAAGATCACATGGGAATAACCAAATACAACATGCATTAGTGTTTACAATTGGTTAAAATTAATGCAAGCGACGGTCGGTTCATTCTTCTAGTTCCAGAATATATGGAAGAGCATTTCCACATTTTTAAGCTAAAGCACAGTTTGCAAAGTCAACATAGTCGGTTTCCTCATCTCATCAATTGATTTCTATTTTCTTTTTTTTTAATGAGATCAGAAAAGAACCACAAATTACTCTAGGCCTGTCCCAAACCCAGCCTGTTCCCCTTTAAATAGTAAAGCACCAGAACACAAACAGCGGATGTGTGATCATGTCGGTGAAAGCCTGCTGTCGAGTGTTGATTCGCACTGTCTGGCAATTGCTGATGGGAAAGCGCGTCAGTTTTATAGCCGAGCATGGAGAAGAGGCGTTGGCAGGCAAAGAAAGCCTTCTCATCAGTGTTTATTAATCACCGGCGTGATATGATACTGTAATATCTGTGGTATTTTTACACTCACCAAGAACACACAAAGTGGTGGTTCTGGATATAAAAGGGATTATGGGTTACAAGCCTGCTTAGAAAGGAGCTTCAAATATCAAACACAATGGCATGATATGTGTTAAATATTGGATGAAGTCTCTTCCCTGTTTTTTTTTTTCTTTTCTTTTGGTAGTGATGGTGCAATTTAATACAAACAAATTATACATAACCCTCACTTTTGCACGTTTTGTTACATTTCCACACATACATCATTCAAAACAATGCAGTGAGAGACGCAGTGAACACTGCAGGGTTTTTGTTTTTTTTTTCCTGTGTTTCTTTTGTATCATCAGCAAATCTATTCGGCCCTAAAGCTGACATAATGTATGCAAGCACTGAGAACTCTCAGATGGCTTTATTCAAGCAAGTGTCATGATGAAGTGGCAACTAGCCACTTGCATGAGCAGTGAACAAGTCCATTATGCTCATTATGCTGATGCATACTGTTAATTGGTTTGAGCACAGAAGCATCTATGACCACTGCGTGCGCGCGCGCGTGTGTGTGTGTGTGTGTGTGTGTGTGTGTGTGTGAGTTTTATAAACATGTAATATAGACAGAAAGGTACTATGAAAAAACACAAGGGTGGATTGTTTCAGACAGTCAGGATAATTGCTATCTAAACACAAAGTGTTATGTTTATTTTGGGTGCGTACATTTATTTGCCAATGTCTGATGCAATCCATTCTGACAAATGAGATGCAACTTTGCAAAAAAAAAAAAAAAAAAAAAGAAGAAGAAGAAGAAAAAGAAAAAGAAGTCAGCATAATCACAGAGCCGAAGAATGTGCTCTTTTTGTTGGCTCTCATAGACACTTCACTTAATTGGTAAGTCTTATCATGCATTAATTAGAGCCTCCATGCTGATTCACAAAAAACAATCAGTTACACATCTAGACTTGACTGGCAGCACCCTATAATTGGGTGGCTGCTTTCCTTTTCTCGAGTAGCCCACAGCCAATCCGTACAGACCAAACAGGTGGCAGCAGAGGAAACAAGCTCTTCCAGTCCATAAAACTGGCTAACTCGCTCCTGAAACTTGCCAGCCTGTAATTATCATATCATTTGTGTTGTAAATCACAGTGCCTCTTGTCATGGTATCATCAGACGTACGGCAATTTCATGCTGCAAATCAACACAGACAATTCAACAACAACAAAAAAAAAAGATAGAAAGAGAAAATATTATTCTGTGAGGCCCTGATGACTCTGAAAATTACATGATAAGATAATTATGGAAGCGTTAAGATTCTTTTACCATTGATTATTTCCTTGTTTTGTGTTAGTATTGACAGGTTTACTTTAAGACTGATGATAGCTTTGGTGAGAAGCATTTATTTTGGAAACATTATTACATCTTATAAAACTATAATTATGTCTAATTATGATGAAGGGAAGGTCTTATAAACAGAGAAACTGTGAATAAAGGTCGGAGAATCCTGTAAAATTGAACTTGAATGGATTTTCCCTTGCTCAAGTCCAGACATTACTACTACCGCCACACTTACATCTCTGGGAGATGCTTTAGTTCTCCTGTCAAGAGCAGCCTTCATATTACCAACAATGTGCTCAGATTTTATGATTATAATTGCCAGTCATAAATAAAATGTTCTACTTTTGCCTTCTGGTCTACAGACCAAACACATGGACACAAGTGCTGATCCAACAATTTTCATTCATTGCTCTCCCAACACCCGACACGAATAAACATCATGGAGGTGAAAACTGAGTACAAATTAAGCTTTTGTGTATTATGTAACTTAAAAAAAATAAAAAGGCTTTATTCTTTTATTCTGTACAGCATAGGGAATAAAGCATGTGACCATTCACCTCAAAATGAGTCCCGATGCACCATATTGACCTTTTAACAAATGCACACACACATACACACAACACAAAGCGAGGCCACTGTCAGCATTAAAATTATAACATTTTTATAGTATATGAGTTTTTTTTATGAGTGTATCTCAAGTATAAAAAAATTCACAAGACTTTTTGTAAGAAATATCATGTATGTTAAAAACTCAGTTTGCATTAAGACTCATTTTGTGGTGATGGGTCACTTATCTGTCTCTTTTTTGGAATATTATCAGGGCTAGGATGCATTACGTTTTAATAACCGCCTGATCAATTTGGTTTATTCCTTTTCTACTAGAGCAATTTTTCACATAACATATTAACAACATATTTTATTAAAGAATGAAACGGCATTAAGTTTTATATTTAATGCTAATTACAGTTAATGCTGTGAAACACCCATTAATCAGGCTAGTTCATTAATAAAATTCATCATAAGTCATTAAACATGTCATTCATTCATTCAGTTTCTGTAACCACTTAATCCTAATTAGGGCGGTGGGGAGGCTGGCGCCCATCCCAACCGACTCCGTGAGAGGGCAGAATACACCCTGGACAGCACGCCAGGCCATTGCAGGCCGGAAACATGCTAACCACTATGCAGCTACTCTTCTTGAAAGTCAGCAATGGTTCTTTTAAATGAACCTCACAGTACAGACAGTGAGAGACATGGCCGGCCTTCGATAACCCAGTTAGCTGCACTGGGGGGGGGGGGCAGTGACAACTTGTCGGGAGTGGGGCTTGAGCCCCCAAACTTTAGGATCAGTGATCCAGCACCTTTACCACCAGGCCATCACTTCCCAAATTAAACATACCTTGTCACTAAAATAAAAAATCGAAGACGAATTCATATTAAAAAAAAAATGGTCAACCAACTGTTACAATCACTGATATTGGAGACTCCTTACAAAATGCTTCAACTTTTCAACAATTACTCATTTCTTATGTGGATCTTTCAAAATAAACCTCCTGGTGCGAATTATTACGAGAGAAATAATGAGGTACTGTGACAGAAATAATATTATTATCGTGATTAGCCTAGCGGTTTGAACTGTAGTTACAGCGGAGTAATCAACACCTTCTGGCCAGTCATATTTACAAATTCACTAGAGAATCTATCAAAATATTGTCTATTATCTATCAGAAAAAAAAATATTTTTATGTTTTAAAATAAATTTGTAGCAAACAGATTTATTGTAACTTCTTAACTCTTGCTGTACTTTGAGAGTAAAATCCAAAATAAAAGTCACAGTCCTGATGGGGTTAAAAAAAAGTGCATAGTTTGTTATTCACATCTTTAGCTTAAATTTACCTGATAAATAAATGTGGAACTGCATCACTTGCAACATTTAGCTTGCAATAGATTTAAGTTTTATAAAAGATGGCTGGTCGCAGCTTGTCAGGCAATAATTGGATCAATTATTTGGGTAATTATATGAATAACTCTCATTAGAGCATTTCTTTAGCAGTACATATAACCTATTTTGAAGTTGTGGAAATAGTTTAAACAAAACTATAAATTAAGCTTAATATTTAAGGTCCTAAATAAATAATTGTGAACTTGGCTGTGGGCAATCACTGTTTATGCCATTGTCTCAGCACATGTTTCCAGGTGCATAACACTATTCTACCTGCCCTATACACTTTATTACATTTATTAAACAATCCTTAGCATTTTAATGGGGGAAAAAGGTTTGAATATTAAGTTGACATTTAGGAGTTAGAAGTAAAGTAAAGTCTGCTAAGTTTTTTTACTCTCCAGTCTACTGGCTCATCAGACTGGCCTAGTTTCTGAAGGGTTTCCTTCTGGATGGGATGCCAGTGCATCATGGGCTCCCTTCCTAG
The DNA here is from genome assembly GCA_024760905.1 of Plotosus lineatus. NCBI lineage: Eukaryota > Metazoa > Chordata > Actinopteri > Siluriformes > Plotosidae > Plotosus > Plotosus lineatus. The sequence goes on along the minus strand of CM045733.1, from coordinate 67,537,912 downwards.
TATTTTTACTGGTACACATTTATATTGCTGGGTGGACACAGGTACACAGTTGAGAGCCTGCCCTGGGATTTTAGTATAATGGGTTGGGTTAGATGGTATTCATACTCATGACTTCTCAATAGTGAGTCCAGAACCAGAACCACTACACCGCTGGCCCAACAAGAGTTTAAAGAAGGGTGCAAAAATATAACCACTATAAATGTTTAAGGATTTTTCACAGACATTTTCCAATTTTTCCATTTTTATATTTATGCAAAAAAAAAATCTCTCTTGGAAATCATTGATTTTTTTTTTTTTAAATATGCTGGAACACTTCTCTGACTTTCAATACATTATTGTCATTACAATATCTAATTTCAGCTTTTAATATTGTGTCTACACCAGTGCTTCTCAATTATTTTCTGTGCCCCTCCCCCCCTCCCCCGGAAGAGAGAAAAAACACACACACACACACACACACCCGCCCCGTGAGTGACTCTCAATAGTATTATTTGTCTATAAAATTGTTATTAGTACACTTCTGAATAACATTGTACCTTTCTTTACATTAAAAAAAGAAATAAATATAGTTCAATTTACGATAAAGAAAAACGTCATTAACATTGTTTTTTAATCTGCAATAGAAAAGATTTATAGTGCACCAATGTGCCTGAAATTAAAAAAATAATACATTCTTATTTACACATAACTAATTTAACTTACTTATGTCTTAATATCTCCGTTTCTGTCCAGCTTACTCTTTTTTGTTCCTGTGAGAAATGTTCAGTGTTGCTTCTTGAGGGGATGTTTACTGCACTTCGTATCATTTGCTCGTGCGAAAAACCGCTCCAGCACAGCGTGAAATGAGAGCGCTACTGCCAACTAATGGAGCGGAGGTGCAATTACACTTAATTCTCGAATATACTGTAGTACAATGCGGCGAACTGGGTTATCAAAGGAAGGCCATGTCTCTCACTGTCTATGGTGAGAGGCATGTAAAAGAACCATTGCTGACATTCGTAAAGAGTAGGCTGCAAAGCCGTCAGCGTGTTTCTGTCCCTTGCTAAAAGGGTTGTGACAGGAAGGGCATCCGATGTAAAAAACCTCTGCCAAATCAAACGTGCGAGTCAAGATGATTCGCTGTGGCGACTCCCGAGTAAAAGGGAAAAAGCCGAAAGGAAGACAGACTGTATTACAATTCCATAAAAGCATGTTCCCCAGGGTCATACGCCCCTCCACCCCCCGGCATCACACCCCGCCCTCAAGGGGGCGCGCCCCATTATTTGAGAAGCACTGGTCTACACATAAGTGCGTCCAAATTTATCTAATGACAACGAAAATGGGTGGTTTTTTAGTAATTTTTCATAATATACAAAAAAATTGTTAAATAAAAATACTACTACTACTACTACCACTCATTCATTCATTTTCTGAATGGCTTAATCCTAATTAAAGTCATGTGGAGGCTGGAACCCATCTCAGTCGACTTTGGGCAAGGGCAGAGTACACCCTGGACAGCTTGCCAGAGCATTGCAGACTACTACTACTACTACTAATAATAATAATAATAATAATAATACAGTTCAGTTCAGTTCATTTTCTATAACCGCTTCATCCTAATTAGGGTCGCGGGGAGGCTGGTGCCCATCCCAGCCAAGTCAGGGTGAGGGCAGAGTACACCCTGGACAGCTCGCCAGGCCATCGCAGCGTGGAAACACGCTGACGGCTTTGCAGCCTACTCTTGTCGAAAGTCAGCAATGGTTCTTTTACATGCCTCACACCATAGACAGTGAGAGACATGGCCGGCCTTTGATAACCCAGTTAGCTGCACTGGGGGGGGGGGGGGGGGGGGGCAGTGACAACCTTGTGGAGAGTGGGACTCGAACCCCCAACCTTTGGATCAGCAATCCGGCGCCTTATACCACTAGACCATCACTGCCCCCATATAATAATAATACATTAAAATAAAATACATCAGTCACATGGAAAAAGAATAAGCTCTTAGATTTATCATAACACATATACATACACACACACACACACACACACACACACACACACACACACACTCTCTCTGAAGCTAACTGGGTTATGAAAGGCTTGCCATGTCTCTCACTGTCTATGATGTGAGGCTGTCTAAGAACCATTGCTGACTTTCATCAAGAGTATCTGCATAGCCGTCAGTCCAGGGTGTGCTCTGCTCTCGCCCAGAGTCGGCTAACCTGGCTACCAGCCTCCCTGCGACCCTAATTAGCATTAAGCGTTTCAGAAAATGAATGAATGAATGGTTTATCACACTGTCAATTAAAACCAAGCGTATAGGTTTTGGAGTTCTCTTTACTATTGAAGTGCTTGGTGTCATCATGCCAGGTTCTAAAGATTGCTCTAAGACCTTCAGAAAAATGGTTGAGGATGCCTGTGAGTCTGGCAAGTGATTTAAAATTATTTTTAAAATATAATTCCTCTGAAAATTATCTACACATGGTGTAGATTTAAGACAACTGCCAATTTGTCCAGGACTAGCTGCTCTAGCTGATTCAACCCTAGAGAAGGCCAGTTGATGAGAAAATGAATCTCCAAGCACTCAAAATTTGCTCACAGGCTCTCGTAACAGGTCATCAGAAACCGCATATGTCTGCACTAAGAAAAAGACTGAACAGTTTGATGTGCATGAGATGCATGTTGCGTTTGATGTCAGAAATGAAAATTAGAATACGACCACATATTTCTTTGGATAGACAAATAAAATATAGAGTTATTTGGCTACAGTCACAATATATATGTGAACAGGTGGTGAACCTCATACCGACTATGATACACGTTGGTGGTAATGTTATGATTTGGGGTCGCTTTGCTGCCTCAAGCCCTGGGAAGCTTGCAGTCAGTGATTCAACTATAAATCAAACACTGCATAAAGATAATGTGGCCATCTGTCCAAAAGTTTACGTTCAACTGGAGGTGGACCTTTTACCATGATGATGATCTTAAGCCCACTAGTAATAGCTCAGAAAGAAAAAAAATGGGGGGGGGGGTATAGTGGCTCAAAGCCCAGATTTTATCCCAAATTAAATGAAGGATTTGGAGAATGTACCTTTTTTTCAGAAGAATACCTATAAAAAAATATTTTAAAAGAAAAATAATACAGTATATTGATATTTTTGTCAAATAAATAAACAATTCATAAATTTTTTAAGCGCTTAATCCTAATTAGTGTTGTGGGGAGGCTGGCACATATTTTATCAGACTCTGGGCAAAGGTGGGGTACACCCTGGATGGCTTGCCATACCATTGAAGGCAAACAGACGTACAATCATTCAACCAACATACTGTCACCTAGGGACAATTTGGAACAGTCAATTAGCCTACTAAAGTGGGGCCTACTAAAGGGCTTAGGGGGTAGTATTGGGGGCCTTGGAACGAATCAGGCCTTTTACATGTAAAATGCTACTCAACTTACGAAAAAATCAGGTTACGAAACCACTTCTGGTACGCATTAATTTCATAAGGTGAGGTATGACTGTACTGTGAAGGTAACCTGCGATGGACTAGCGTTCCATCCAGATCGCTTCACGCTACGAAAACCGGGGATAAGCACCGGCCTGATCAGCCACTATGGCTCGAGTATAAAAACCCCAACAGACTTTACATACTTTACTAATTAGCCTACCTGTGCATGTCTTTAGACTGTAGGAGAAAACCAGAGGACGAGGAGGAAAACCACACACGCATGAAAAGAAAATGCAAACATCATACAGTAACTGCCAAATCTGGGACTTGAACCCGGGACCTTTTTGCTGTGAGGCAGATGTGATAACCACTGCATCACCATGTGACCTATCAAATAAATTATAATGTTAAGTTTCCTTAATTACATGGACATCTTCCATAGTCACTGTATTAAAAAAAGTGACATTCTTGTTTAAATTTATTTCCATCGTAGAATTTACCGCATCTTTGCCCCCCCCCAAACAAATATCCTAAAAAAATGTAAGTAATACCCAAGAACCATTACAATTAGTTGTGTGTTGTTTACATCGTCAATTGTTTCGGATCCAAATACAATGCTGTCATAAAACTTATCATGAGCGTGTGGGTGCTGGATCGCTGATCCTAAGGTTGGAGGTTCGAGTCCCACTCTCCATAAGGTTGTCACTGTGTCATCGTCCCCCACTGCAGCTAACTGGCTTATCAAAGGCGGGCCATGTCTCTCACTGTTTATGGTGTGAGGCATGTAAAAGAACCATTGCTGACTTTTGTAAAGAGTAGCTGCAAAGCCATCAGCGTGTTTCTCTCTGAGGAAAAACTTGATTCGGAGTGGCGCCCCCTCAAGATTATAGCCTATAGTCTCCCTATGAAAGCCAGGCTTGGCAAAGGAAGACACCTCCGGTTCGAACATGGACTATGGCTGCAGATAGATAGATAGAGAGTGTGTAGCAATGTAAGTCTGTCGCACTGCAGGACACGCAAATAAAGATGCTCTTGAAGGCATAAATAAGTAATACTGTATAGTACTTTGATAGTGCATCGCTCAAAACACAAACCCTGACAAAAGCATTCATTGTTTGCTAATGAATCTCAGAGCACAAATCAGCTCTGCAGCAATGGATCAAATTAGTGTGGTTTAGCGGAACCACTTGACTTAATGGAGCTGGCGAAAGAACACAGACTTGTCTCTACACCTCCAAGATTTGCCACCATCTGTTCCTTTGTTTACACCTCGTCGTTTCCACAGCAACGACAGGAGGCAGGTAGAAGTGAGAAATAGTTTGACTACATGGCTTCACTCCATTGAGCACTTCTTAATAATGAACTTCGAGAGCACAGGATTGATTCTAAAGCAGGGACTGAAAATAGAAGCGCACGTTTAGTGGGTGTTGGAGTCGGAACTTTGTGATAGCCGCAGTCATATGTTTTACTGGAGAGTGTGAAAGTTTGCAAAATTCAGTAATAGCCTCAATCACATCAAACAATAGTCTCCTTCGCCTACTGCCTTTTCCCTATCTTGACATTACTCTCATTTAACCTGAAATGTTTTGAGCCATTTTAGTCTCAGGTCGGTGCGTTATTCATGCTTTGGCTCTAAATGGTGCTATATTATCACCAATTATGGAGAATATGAATAATTTGTTCTTACATTGTCTTTCACAGTTTTAATGCGTATACGGGGATAATGAGGCTGTCTATTGTGAAGAGGTGGTGAGAAAGATGCCGATCTCGCTTGTCTCAGTTGCTCTGAGCCTGAAGAATTAACAGGTGCAAATCACAACGCATAAAGGTGGCATGGACTAATCTTTCACCTTGTAGAATTTGAACCCAGAGCGGCAACTCATGAGAGCTGGATCTCATCTGTTTTTCAGCCTTGAAAACGCATCCAGACATGGAAAAGATGGATCGGAGGTGAGAATCACACAACAGATGAAAATAATTAGGCCCTACTTGGAGGACAGATTTTAATGAGGACAGCTTTAATGGGCAGGCAAGGAAATCACTACAGTTTTAACATGGTTATGTCCATTAAAAAAAGAACACGAAAGTAAATTGAATATCCACATCCATCATTATATGCATTGTTCTGTATATAAATAGAGAATGGATGAAATTGGTCGGGATTGATTTGTTCAAGTATATGATGTTTCTATTTTGACCCAGGGTTTAAAAATTAAAAAAAAAAAAAAAAAAAAAAAAAAAAAAAAAAGGCAGAACAAGTGTCTTTATCTTTAAATTGAGCTTTATAAAGAAAACAGAAAACACTAACAATCATTTATTTATTGACAATAGGTACAAAATCCTATTGATAAATAATTTAACAATTGGCTTGGAGTACCATGTACTATGGGTACTGCAGTAGCGTGAAGAATAATCCCTTATCAGGTCAAGAATTTTTTTTTGTTTTATTATCTGCAGGAAACAGAAAACACGTATAAAACTAACAAGTATTTCAAGACGGCGGATAAAATGAACGAGGAGGGTTACAGTGCAGTCTCTTGTCCTCATTAAACCAAAAATCTGTCGTCAAGTGCTACAAACTGTTTCTGGACCCTGATTGGATGATACACTACTAATGTTCACATTTTCTGCATGAAGTAAAAGATCTTTTTTTTTTTTTTTTTTTTTTTTTTTTTTTTTTTTTTTTTCTGTTAGGTAATTATATTCCTTCTGTCTGTTGTTTACTTTAAAATTTGAGTCATTATTAAAAAAAAAAAAAAAAAAAAAAAGCATTTTAAAAAAACAGCCCCGAACTGTTTTCCATAATAAGACATTTAACAACACATTAGGTTTCTTGCTTCAGCCCTGACGTCAGTGAAACTTGGCACTCGAATGCATAGAAAAGTTTGCTCGTTCTGAACAAATAAAATATTTTAAGTGTTCCACTGTCCAAATGCACGTAACAGGAGACTGTGATATCTGTCAGATCTGCGTCAATGCAATATATTCATTAAAAACCTGCTGCTCATTGTTAAGGGTTAAAAAAAAATAATAATTTTTTTTGAAACATTGCATAACACGGAAAGCCACGAAATATCTTAAGGTACATCTAAGGCTGCGAGTTCAACGAAAGAGAATTAAGCTATGTGGTTGAACAGTTTGACAATTGAACAGTACAAAACAAACAATACATCCATCACAATGTTGTCTTAACCAGAGCGAACACAATACATTGAAATGGAAATGTTCAAGTAGACGGTGGGGGTGAAAGTGGGAGGTGGAGGGGATGGTGGTGGTGGTGGTGGTGGTGGTGGTGGTGGTGTTGTTGGTGGGGGGGGCGGGGCGGTTGAGTGAAACACCAGACGCTCTGTCATTCTCTTTGATGGAGTCCCAAACTGTAGAGGTCTGTTTGTATTGCATATGAGAAGTCTTGGAATCAGATATTTTGGAGCAGTTCGAGCTGAGGCATCCTCGCTGTGCGCGCTCACACATAATTTTTCAGCTGACAACACAGATTTCCGTTCTTTAGCTTTAACAGCCAAGTTGAGTCATGATTAGGTCTGGAACTCGGATGGTATTAGCTTAGTTTGTATATTATATCTTTTCTGTTTTTGTTTTCTTCCCGCTAATTATCATTGTGATGTGGAGAGTTATTGAACACGTGTTCATGATGTTAGTCCTCAGATATGACGTCTATGTCATCCGGGCTGCCCTGCTGAGTGGCTACTCTCCAGCGGCTCACGTGCTGGTTTCCCTTTCTCTTCTGCTGTAGCTCGGGTGACTCTTCTTCCAGTTTCTGCCTCTTGTGTTTGGTTCGCCGGTTCTGAAACCATACCTTTACCTTCAGGAGACACACACACACACACACACACACACACACACACACACACACACACACAGACTTTATTTCACACTGTCAAATTAATTATCATTATATCCAGGGTGTGTTCTGTCAAACCTCATATGTGCCCAAAAAGTACTCAAAGTGACATACAGGGCTTTGATTTAAAAAAAAAAAAAAAACCCTCAGTATAGAAAATATTTGCTTATAAACTTCTTTGATATTAGATTGGGTTGGAAATGCCTAATCTAACCTAATGGTAAAAATGATCAGTAAATCCCTAGTACATTACAAAAAGTGACACAATACATGTCAAGAATTCTTTGCCGATTGCATCTACTGTTGAGGTCGTGCCAGAACCTGCTGTCACAGTGAGAGGTTTAATATGAACGCTACGGCAGACTGCATGGTGACCCACATTCCGTTATCTGTGTTTCACACGGACATTTAGAGAATGTCAAGAGAAATAGAGAAAAGAAGTGAGTTGCTACTGAAAATAACTTGTATATACAGTATATATATATATATATATATATATATATATATATATATATATATATATATATATATTTTTTTTTTTTTTTTTTTTTTTTTTTTTTTTTTTTTTTTTTCGGAATATATTCCAAGTTACAATATCCCGAAGCCAACCCGACTCAACAGAAAACAGTGATCTGTTGCAGATCATCAGCAGCACTTGCGTCAACAAGCATGTGTGTGTGTGTGTGTGTGTGTGTGTGTGTAACACTGATTGTGAAATCTAACTGTCAATGCATGTCTTGGCGTTCTTTAGGCCCATCCCAGGGAGAAGGATGACTGACTTCCGTCCTGTGATGACATGATATAGGCCTGAAAAAAGTGTGTGGATTGAGGTGTATGTTCACCACATCCTGCTGTTTCAGTGACGTGGAATGTGCCTGTGTTCATTAATGTGTGTGTGTGTGTGTGTGTGTGTGTGTGTGTGTGTGTGTGTGATCTCGTTCAAATATGTCTTACCTGGGTCTCAGTAAGACAGAGGCCGTTAGCCAATTGCTTGCGCTCAGCACCCACTACGTAGTGGTTCTTCTCAAAAGCACGCTCCAGTCGCAGCAGCTGTGAGGGGGAGAAGGCTGTACGGATGCGCTTGGGCTTGCGCGAGAATGGTCCATGCAGCAGCAGGTTTTCCGGGCTGCTGTCCTCACCTGTGTCAGACACAATAAAAGATTTACAGGATGAGAGACATCTTGCAAAGTATTACAATGACCTCATAGATCTTTTTTTTTTTTTTTGGTTTGTAAATAATACAGATTGTACTGTGAGTTATTCTTGTGCTATCTGTCAGCATGCAGGAGTGTATTTTTCAAATTGATAAAATATTAAATTTTGCAAAACAGGGCTATTTTAATAAAAATTGTATAGAATTTTAAAAATAATACACAACCTTACTGTGTAATAACATCTTTTCCAGCCTATAATAAAAGTCAACGTGCAAAATCGATGCGGATTTCATAATTGCTCATATTGATAGCCATTGCTAACATTAGTCACTCGGTTAAACCATGCTCAAATGATTTTGATTTACTGAAAGGGATGTCATTCAGATGTATTTTTCATCATGCCCCATCACCCTGATTTTCATACAAATGCATGGCTGTAACGTCTCAATGTCGCATCGTAAGTAAATATCTTAGCATGAAAAGATGCAAAAACAATTGCTATGAATTTAGATGGGCAGTTAAGCAAATGTAAAGCCCTCACATTTTGTCTCATTTCTTTCAACATAAGGCTTTAGTAAAATGTGGTCATTATCAGTTCCGTGGGGTGTGTGACCTTCATCCCACCGCAGGCTGCATCTGGCAAACCGAGTCCCATGTGCCGTTTATTAAAAAACACACAGAAGAGGCGAAGCATTTTTCATAAACAAATGGATCTATAACTCTGAGATGAGATGTGTCAGCCTTGAAAAGAATATTCAGCAAAAGCACAACCGCAGGCACGCGCAAACAAAGTTCGCCCCATCCGAGCGGTTGAAGCTTTGGACGGTGCAGGCCACTGAGGTGGGACATGGCGAGCTATTGTTCATGAAAAACTGACCAAAATGTATCCGAGTGCAGGTGTGCACCAACAGATGTTCATAATCACCATACGCACCTTCTGAGTAGATGTCACTTCAACCACATTGTTGGAAATTACCTGGGCATACAAATAAGCTTAATCTGTATTTAAATCTACAGAAGCCTTCACCTGTCGTCTTTCAAAGTTGCACTTTTTGTCCAGTCCGAGCAAAAATAAATCAAGATGCAAATGAATTGTCAAGGAATTAATAATTATGAGGGATAATTTATACTGTATTTATGTTTTTAGGTTCATGGGGGTGATTTTGCTGTGTGTATTTATTACAGAGTCCATTCTTGACTGTAGCCAATCAGGACGACTGTAAAGATGTACAAGCGCTCAGTGCAACTGAGACACGGACGTTATCTGAATCTGAAGACAATGCATCTGAATTCATACTTTCGGACCAGCATCTGAAAGGTATCACAGGGAACCATTCATTCCAAAGAGCCGCTCAGCTTACGCACGAATATATTCTCATCAAGTGAGCTGCTTTGAATCCGTACACATATTTACCAGTTTGTTTACAGAGCACTTGTCAGGGGGTTAAAAAAAAAAAAAAAAAAAAAAAAACAAGCAAACAAAAAAAACATCTCAAGACTGCTTGTAGAACTCGTTCAATAGCAAAGGTTAGTCCTTAACCGTGTTTAAACAGGGCTGTGTATTATTATCTGCCACACAACTGTCGTTGACAGTTGTTTTCATCTGGAGAGCTGAAAAACCCTTTGAACGTCAGAGCGAAGATGCAAGCAGCCAATGCCTGAGAGAGAGAGAGAGAGAGAGAGAGAGAGAGAGAGAGAGAGAGAGAGAGAGAGAGAGAGGGAGGACGTGTGAACAGCCCCATGAGGTCAGAAGGTGTTGAAAAGTCACCGGGAAAAGTCGATATTAAAGCTGCTCTCAGAATGGACAGAGATCAACACAATGATTTATAACTACCCGAACTAGCCTGTGCTGAACACAGAGTACTGTATAGACATAAACTATAAACTGGCCGTCCTTGTCCTCCTGTATCATATTCAGACTGGCATAAGCTCCAGGTGTGACATCCCCCTGCAGTCTCCTATGAGAGAAACAGTGGAACATATAGTGGCGGGTAGTGATGGAGACTCAGGCCTCCTGAAGAGCCGGAAGCCCCTCCGGGGGTTTGGGCTCAAACAGTCCCTGGCCTATCGATGGCAAAGATGCCCCTGCGATGAGGAAAAGGGAACCAGATGGCACCCAGATCAGCTTTACTAGCATTCCCTTGGCACAAACAAGCTTGGTCTTGTCAGTACCGCTCTCATTAAAGGCATGGAGAACGGAGGCGTGCAGCGGGAACGAAAGACTCATTCGCTCGATTGGCTCATTTGGTCCGCAAGCACAAGTGCAACAGCCACCGATTCAGTCGTCCCGCTGATTAGAACACGGATTAAATCTGAACAAATCTTAGATAGCATCGGACTCCATATTATAGTAGAAGTCAACGCTGCTGAAACCGACTATTTTTATGACAGTACGTTACATACATTCGCACAAATACTCAACACTACACTATCAGATTTCACACAAAAAAAGGGAGAGAGCGAACAGTATATCATTTTTTTTATGTTTGTTCATGCTGCTTTGTATTATAATTCTTGTATAGGTAATGAACTAAACATTGAACGGTCATGAAATTTTTATCATCCTTGCTTTATTAATACTGTTTACGTCATCTCATCAGTGCGAATTTCAAATTTAGTTTGATTTCCCACAGTCTACAGTCTACAGTCTATCTATCCGAGAAGGTCCTGCAATGCCATGGCCCTCAAACTCTGAAACTCTTCCCTCAGTCCTTCTGTGACTTTTCTTTCCCTCCTTTCAAAAACAAATTAATCAATTTTATTCAAATTAATTAACATTTTTCTTTTTTCTCTGCTGCGTCATCCTCTTCTATTTATTGTAACAAAACATTCTAATTGTAAATAAAAATAGTAGGTTTTATTTTATTATTATGATTTCATTTTTATTCTTCTTCTTCATCTTATTTTTTTTGTTAGTATTCTTCTTATTATTATTATTCTTATTATTCTTATTATGATTCTTATTCTTCTTTCTCTTATTATTATTATTATTATTATTATTATTTTGTTGCTGCTAATGTTTTATTATTGTTTTGTTGTTGTTATTATTGTTTTGTTATTGTTATTATTGTGTTTATTATTATTATTATTATGTTATTAATATTTTATTATTTTGTTATTGTTATTATTGTTTTATTATTGTTTTGTTATTGTTATTATTATTATTATTATTATTATTATTATTATTATGTTATTAATATTTTATTATTTTGTTATTGTTATTATTGTTTTATTATTGTTTTGTTATTGTTATTATTGTGTTTATTATTATTATTATGTTGTTAATGTTTTATTATTGTTTATTATTGTTTTGTTATTGTTATTATTGTGTTTATTATTATTATTATTATTATGTTGTTAATGTTTTATTATTGTTTTATTGTTGTTATTCTTGCGTTTTTTATTATTATTATTATTATTATTATTATTATTATTTATTGTTGTTGTTGATGATGATGATGATGATGATGTTATTAATAAATTTTTTTTTTTTTTTAAATAGAAATATGTTCTAAATAAAACATGCATTCAAAAATGTTTGCTTTTTTTATAATGATGTATTAAAACCAAGTTTGGGTTCCTCAAGCACTCTACCTGACCGGAGGAAATCATGTGACGCAGCATTGAGCTCCCTTGGATAGTGAAGTAATGTGATACTGCAAAAAGTCCCAGAAAACAAAATAATTGCAAATCGAGGCCGATCTGTTTCTCCAGGCTGAAACAACTCAGTCCAGTGTGCTGGATACACCCATAACACTAAAGCTCACATATGTACAACAGCAGGCCAGACGCGGATCCTGTTTACATTGTGCTGCGAGACAGATCTAAGGACACGGATGCATGGACATTGCTCATTCAGGAAGTGGCTAAGTGAAAATCTTATACACACATCAGTGCTGACCAAAAAAAAAAAAAAAAAAAGTGACACTCATGATAGGTAATCCTTTCCCACTCCATCCCTTCAGCTATATTTAGCCTTGTCCAAACAGAGCTTTTCTAGGTTATTGGACACCATCACTGAGTGGCTCATCCCTGTTCATAAACAAAGACACTCTATCTGAGTCCCCGGATCTGAGTGACAGTGACAACAACCTCAGACCTCCACCAATCACCTGAGCCCTCCTGTGCCCCCCCCAGAGCTGTAGTGTGTCACCAAACACACCTGATGTGGCTGAGCTTTCTCACTTTGTCCTGCGGCAAGGACAGCGAGTCAGAAGCAGACAACCTGTTGCTTTAACAAATCGACTTGTACTCGAGGCCTCCACCAAGCAGTTATATTCTCGAAACATCCAAAACCAAACTATCTGAATCTGAATCCATAAAACGGGTCTGATTACACTGAGCAGTTAGTTCATGGACACAGTCTGGTGCTGCAGAACTTCATGTAAATATTGCAATTTTTTTATTTTCATGCAAATAAATATTGCTACTGACTTTATTACATGGACTTATTTGTCATGCAATAAATTTCAGCCGTCTCCATTCATATTCAAAATTAATTATTTTCTATTGGTCACCATCCTACAGAAATCACTTGACTTGTATTTTATGTTTTAAAAATGACATTGGCAAATCCTGCAGCAAACTCCATCAGGTCAGAATCAGGTCAATGCTTATGTACAGCGAGGAATCCGAACCAACAGCACACAACCAATCATATCAAACCTTCAAATCTGCGTCGGATGAAATCAATGATTTTTATTTCAGTTCTGGTTTCTGCAATCTGATGTAAAGTTTAACATAAACGTCTCACAGCTCAGCACTGCTTATCAGAATAAAAAAAAATTAAATCAATGACTGCTAAAGTAAATATCTTATTATTATAATATTTTGCAAATATGTGACTGAAAATAAATAATAAATTAGATTCATAGTGTGTGTTTAGTTAGATTGCAATTGCTATGTATAGATGGGGACTTTTATTAATTAATTAAAAACATTTTGCATAATATTTTTGTTGTATAAAATAATAATAATAATAATAATAATAATAATAATAATAATAATAATAATAAAATAATTTGCAGTGAAATTTTTTTTTCTATTAAAAAAAATATATAGCCGAATTAACAGCGCTGAATAGTTCACGATTTTTTTTTCTTTAATAATTCTTATTCTTATCCCAGTTTATTTAATTTTTGTTTAAATTAAATAGCCCTATACGTGTATTACCTCCTCCGTGTCCAATCTCTCACACGCCCGCCCGCGCGCACATACACCTCCACTTCATTCACGTACCCAACAGTGTTTTATTCCCCAAATGAAACAGTCACGTGATCAGAACTTTTTTTTTTTTTTTTTTTAATACAAGTACGTACTCTATCTAATCATGCACTCTGTCTTTTTTTTTTTTTTTTTTTTTTAAGAACAAGAATGCTAAATAAAATAATCCTCGAATGTGGCTTTAAACAGGATGATATGAAAATGAAAGAAATTTGATATCGCGATAACGTGTGTCTGGACTGGAAATAACATTCTGCATGCGGTTTTGTGGCCTTTATAGCCAGAGTCTAAAATAACACACCTGTTCCTGGTCCAGATGTGGGAGGCAGGGAATGAAAAGGGTTCAGAATTAAAGGGTATCAGGGTTTCTAAACCAGATACTGTACACTTATTCATTTATTATACTCCAGCTGGATGACATCATCTCAAAGCCAAACGAAAAAAAAAAAAACATCAGGATCATCAGGATTGAACATGAAATGAAAAAAGTGAGTGTGTAAAAACACAGCTGGATTTTAATTCTCCCTGATGATGATGATGATGATGATGATGATGATGATGATGATCATACTGACCTTGGAAGCGGTGTCCCAGGTACCGGTTCCTGAGCACCCAGGGGTAGAAGTGCAGGCTGTCCCGCTGGTGTGGGCTGAAGAACGGCTGGGTGGGGATGGGCAGGTGGCGAAGCGCGAGCGCGGGGCTGCTGGAGTGTGAGCCCGGCTCTGGGAACATCATGTCCACGTTGACGTTCCCGTACAGCGTCCGAGCCGAGTTCTGAAAGCAGCTGCCGAACGGAGCCGGGTGTACTGACTCGGTGTACCTCAGAGCCGTGGGCCGAATCGGTTCCTCTCCAGGGCTGGAGGAGTCCTTCCCGACCAAAGATTCAATGGTGAAGCACTTTTTGTGCTGGAACATTCTGGTGCAGTTCGGAGTGAAATTACGCTTCCAAAAACAAAACAAATTCCCCGACTGTATTTCCGGTGAGCGCAAATTTATTTATTATTTTATTTATTCTATTTCATTTATTTTTTATTTTTTATTTTTTTTTAAATAATCGCTATCAAAATCTGCACTGAGTGATTTGAAAAAGTCAGCAAAGTCTTTCCGCAATCCATAACTTCATGCGCGCGACATTCCTCTTGCAGAGCGCGCGCACGCGCACTCGCGTCCCAGATCGGGATGCAGGTGCAATCAGTCGTCCACAAAAAAAAAATAAATAAAATAAAAAAATAAAAAAAAATTCCGCGCAAAGCTTTCTGATTCCGAACCTCACCAAGTTCATTCAAAACTGGTAACTCCAGCCACCGGTTCTGTTTACCTTCACCTGGCAACCCAGACAGAAACTCCAGGAGCGCGCGCGCGCAACAACCTCCCGGCGCATTGATCTGATCGATGATCAGAAGATCTGGAGCTGCGACCTGTCACTCACTTCAGTCTTTCTGCTTCTCTCACTAAAAACCTCAGTGCAGTACTGTACCTGCTCCCCGCTCCGAGCGCTGAGGTGTGGTGCGCATGCGCACACGCAGCCCAGCCAACACCACGCGCACAGCCATTTTGTTGACGGTAAATCGTTCCGAGTGGCATTTCAGAAAATAAACAGAAAATCGTTCCGATTTAAACTGATTCGTCATTCCATGAGCATGAAACTAAACAAATAGCCTATTGCTTGAATGACACGTTTCCAGGGCAACGTGTGCAGAATGGGAGCGAAATGACGTGGGGAATCCTAAATTATAGGCCGACAGTACAGTAGTGTGATTTTGATTGATGGATGGAGGAAAAAGAAAAAAAAAAATCCAAAAGTTACACTTTTAAACCGCTGGTTATTAAAATAATCCATATTTTAGCTATAAAATAATACTGTACACCTTTGATGTGAAGGTTATCATAAGGAACACTTCAGATTTAAATGTAATTTTTAATTGTTAAAAAGCAACTCGTTGAGTCCATTATCCCAGGAACAGGCCCTGATAGACGAAATATTAATTTCTGGAATTTACCAAATAGCAACTGAATTTAACATATTACTTAACCCTTTAACGCCCAGCAGGACCATATGGTCCTCTTTCAAAAAAAAAAAGCTCATTACTTAGACGCATTCTATACGTACAGTACTTGTTGTGGTGTTGCCCTGATGCAACACAGCGTGGTCCCACATGCCCCAGCCAGCTGTGAGACGACCTTGAGTACAATTGTGTTGTTCATTGTTATTATTTGTTATTATCTTATTCTTATTAGTAGTGGTAGTAGTGGTATTATTATTATTATTATCATTATTATTATTATTATTAGTGTTATTATAGTGTTGTTGAAAGAAATGTGTTTGGGGTGTTTCCTTAGGCTTTTTTGATTAGGAAAAATTAGTTCTAATTTTTTTTTTTTAACTGCAATTGTTAAATTAATTTATTTAAAAAAAGATAATATATGGCTTACACTTCAACTAAGATATTTAAATCAAACAACAAATAACTGCTGTATAAACAAGAAGGTAATAGCCAAGATTTTCAATCAGAATAAAAAGAAAACGTATTTACCTTTTGATTATGAAATGCTGTATCTATTTATAGCAGTTCACGATAAAAACTAATAAAGCCTATATATTTCCAGAATAAAATAAATCAAAACTCTGATTAAACGTCACTTTATTAGGTGATGCGCATCAGCACCCCAAATGACTGAAATGGTTGCTTTGCATCCCTTCAATGCTTCTGAATCTTATTGCGAGCCTGAACTCGGTTGTATAACCATAGTGAGGCTCTAACGGATGGGATGAGGTTCAGCACACGGACTTTATGAACGTGTCTTAATGAAGCGCTTGCAGATCGAGGGGAGAAGGCCATTGATCTCCAAGCTCAGCGGGTCTCAAGTGCCTCTCCTTGTCTCATTTGTCAGTTACAATCGTTCCGAGTTGTTGAGGGAGGACTGAGGCTAATGGGCGAGATCAGAGTCCCGGAATCCCCGGACAGATGTCACCCCTTTCAGAACAAACAATCGCGGCTTATACGCCGCACAAAAGCCCCCTGCTCAGGAAAGCCGTGTGAAGCACGCAGGCCACAGACCCTTCCGACAGCTCAAAAAAAAAAAAAAAAAAAACACCCCCGAAAATCCTCCTCTGGTCCCTGCCCGCTCAATCCTGCAGCGTATAATTAATACCTTTCTCTAGCCAATTTTGGGCCCTTTTGCCTTCAACTCAAATGGTCATTAACGTCTATTAATTTTGCCTCTGGCCATTGATTACAGATGTGGGCGCCATTGAAAGCCTATAACAGCTGGAGTTTCTTTTTAAGATCCCCGGGTGTGAAGGTGAAGATGTGATTAGACTATTGTTCCCCTGCCTGGTCCGAACTGAAGTTGAGCCTTGTTTGTAAATCCTGAGGCCAGCCCTGGCTCTTTTTTACCATAGTAACCGACTTCAGATGACACGAAGCGCCAGCTATTCTTTTCAACTTTACTTTGAAACACGTGGTAAACTCAGAAACTACAAGAACCAGACACTGAAGCGACTTTCATTTATTTATTTATTTGTTTGTTTGTTTGTTTGTAAGTACTACAGAGAGACTCTGAACCTAAAATGCAGAATTACTCAATTAAAACTGTTTCAGGGAATCCTGACCCCTCCCCCACGCATTCATCACCCAGTTTCAGTTCTGAATTTGAAAAATGACCTTTGTTTTGGGATTAAACATTCAATTACTACCAGTATTAATATTTTTAGCATTGTTGCTATTAATATTTCATTGTTGTTGGTTTGTTTATTATTATTATTACGAGATATTTTTGCAAAATGCCATGTTCATTTTATTTCGAAAGTATACAACTTTAAGCCAAACACAAAACTCAACTTCATAAGATAGTTTGACCTGATTTTTATATATATATATATATATATATATATATAGTGTCAATATCAATATCATTACCATTAACATCATTATTATTGTTGTTGCATATAATTATGTATAAAATGAACACCAACTCAAAAACTACTTTAAACCAATAGTTCATTCATTCATTTTCTGCAACCACTTGACCCTAATTAGGATCACCTGGAGGCCGGAGCTCATCCCAGCCGACTGCAGGCGAGGGTAGAGTACACCCTGGACATCTCTCCAGGCCATCACAGGACAGAAACACGCTGTCGGCCTTGCGTCTCCTCTTGTCGAAAGTCAGCAATGTTCTTTTACTTGAACTTCACACCAGAGACGGGGGGGGGGGGGGGGGGGCGCGCCGCAACCTTGTGGAGAGTGGGGCTTGAACCCCCAACCTTGGGATCAGTGATCCAGCACCTTTACCACCAGACCACCACTACTGCCCCCTGAATAGTTTATTCTTATATCATATTCTACAAAGATCAGAGATTTTATCCCAGACATGAAACACTGAAAAGCCTGTGAAATATTATATTATTGGGACTTCATAGCAACATCTGATCATTATGGAAAATAAAGGTAGAAGGATATATGCAATTACAGTAGTACTGTATTGTGTCCTATAGCGTAATGTCGGGTGGTTTATTGGTGTTTATACTGATCATCCAACAAAACTATACTAGATACACAGTACTAATAATGCTCGTTGCTGCTCTTTGTATTTCCGAAACATTCCTATGAATTGCAGTCGCACAAGCTGCGAATCTCAGATGAAGCATCACTTTATTTCATCACTGATATGATCTGATTGTGGAATCTGTGCGTTGACACTGAAAGCTATTTCTTCCTCATACACACTGCCCTCTGCTGGTCAACAATGTAGCCACGTGACGTAGGAGCTCAACAGGTTCCTCCGCCAGTTGATTTCAATCGTTTAGTACAGTGGCCTCGTCATCACTGTACATTAGCAGGTTTAGCTACAGAATATACAACACAATGCAAATGCACTACTAATAGCTGTGTTCATGAAAACTGCATGATGAACAATATGGAAAAGTAAAGTATCCATTCAAAATGTAATGTTTTTTTAAGTCTGAAAATTATTTAAATAATTATTCTAGATTATATCCAAACACACAAAGCCTTAATTATTCAAGTAGGTTAATAATTTTTTTCATGGACTGTAGTTTGGATAACACGAGATTGATGGTATTTGCCAGGTGATACACAGGTGATACACACTTATTACATTTGGTCTAATTTATACACTCGAGCAGTCGCAACTTGGGAATGCAGAGATTTGAACTCATAACTTTCTTATTGTCACTCAAGTCTCAACCACTACCACCACCACCACTACTACCACCACCAACACCTCCACCACAACCATCATCACTACTACTACTACCACCACCAACACCTCCACCACAGCTACTCCTACCGCAACCACCACCATCACTACTACTACTACTACCACCAACACCTCCACCACAACCATCATCACTACTACTACTACCATCACTACTACTACCACCAACACCTCCACCATAACTACTCCTACCACCACCACTACCACCAACACCTCCACCACAACTACTCCTACTGCCACCACCACCACTACTACTACTACCAGCAACACCTCCACCACAACTACTCCTACCACCACCACCATCAGTACTACTACTACCACCAACACCTCCACCACAACCATCATCACTACTACTACTACCACCAACACCTCCACCACAACTACTCCTACCACCACCAACACCTCCACCTACCGCCACCACCTACCACCACCATCACTACTACTACTACCATCACCACCACCACCAACACCTCCACCACAACTACTCCTACCACCACCAACACCTCCACCTACCGCCACCACCTCCACCACCACCACAACTACTCCTAACACCACCACCACCATCACTACTACCACCAACACCTCCACCATAACTACTCCTACCACCGCCACTACCACGAACACCTTCACCACAACTACTCCTACTGCCACCATCACCACCACTACTACTACTACTACCAGCAACACCTCCACCACAACTACTCCTACCACCACCATCAGTACTACTACTACCACCAACACCTCCACCACAACCATCATCACTACTCCTACCACCACCAACACCTCCACCTACCACCACCACCTCCACCTACCACCACCACCATCACTACTACCATCACCACCACCACCAACACCTCCACCACAACTACTCCTACCACCACCAACACCTCCACCTACTGCCACCACCTCCACCTACCACCACCATCACTACTACTACTACCATCACCACCACCACCAACACCTCCACCACAACTACTCCTAACACCACCACCACCATCACTACTACCACCAACACCTCCACCACAACTACTCCTACCACCGCCACCACCATCACTACTACCACCAACAACTACTCCTACCGCCACCACCACTACTACTACCACCATCACCACCAAAATAATATCAACAACAATTTCTTTATATAGTCAATGGACAAACAATCAGGCTCACAACTCTTTAGGAAAATAGTCATCACTAAAACTGTAATAATAAAATATAATTTTAGAAACTGAATTAAAATTAAATAATTGATAATCATAACTATAGGACCAAACAGCATGTATAAAAGAAAAAACGCACAATTCACCACACAATAAAAAAAAACTGCCACAGACAGTGATTTTTTTTACATTTTATTCTGAAATAATAAAACAAATAGTTATAAAGCGATATAGTGATGTAATGCCTTGATTTCTTTTTAAACAAGTATGTTTAAGAGATGGTCGGGGTTGTTGCTGTGTTCACATTTCAGGAGATTCATCACTGCCCATGAGCATGAAATCCTCGTCCTGTATCAGGGATGGTTCCGTATCAGGGACGGTTCTTGCTTAAAGTCCGTGCACTTTCCTGGTTCCTCGACCTCTCTGCTCTTTTTCCATTTGGTCCTCCTGTCCTGGAACCAGACTTTCACCTGGGTTTCAGTGAGTCTCAGGGCTGAAGCGAGCACCACTTTCTCCAAGCCAGTCATGTAGCGCTGCTGTGAGAAAACCTCCTCTAGTTTCTGCAGCTGCTCCGGGCTGAAAACCATCTGCATCTGCCAGCACGTCTTCAGCCAATTATCTCGAGGACATGTGGACCCAACAGACCGGAAGCCTAGAAAACCAGAGGTAGACTGAGACTTGGGGAGTAATCACTCTATGCTGATCATGCGGTTCATTCAGTTAGTCTACCGGCCTTGTCTAACACTTGAGATTGCCATCATCTACCTGCTTACCTTTGTCTACACCCAACTGGACCAGCCAACGAGACCATGTTTATTTTGACTTTTCCAGTGCATTCTACACTGACCCACCTGGGTGAGAAGCTGATATTGATGCAGGTGGGCACCTCTCGTGTCCTGGATAGTGGACTACCTGACCGGCGGACCACAGTATGTACAGCTGCAGCACTGCATGTCGGACACGATGGTCAGCAACATCAGAGCACCAAAAGGGACTGTCCTCCCCCCTTTCCTCTTCATCCTCTGTACAGTGGACTTCAGCTACTGCACAGAGACTTGCCATCTTCAGACGTTTTCTGATGACTCTGCTGTAGTTGGATGCATCAGTGGAGGTGAGGAGACAAACTATCGGGCTGTGGTGGAGTCCTTCATCACATGGTCTGAGCAGAATCAGCTGTAGTTTAAACGTGACAAAAGACCAAGGAACCGATTGTGGATTTGCTTATATTGATATTCAATCAATCTGGGTGCCGTGCCATAATTCTGGCGTAGGCGGCAGCCATAACAGCTTGTCATGGCTGTATACGAAGGGCAAAAAAAACCCGCAGTAGAGGCCCAAAGTTCTTTCTGCGGGGTGTTTTTATTGAGACACCATCTCTAGCTAGCTGGCCGTTGACTCTAAAAGTTCATCCGCCCTTTGACAGGTCTTGTTTTTATTCCTACCGAGTTGCGAGCCACCCTAATCACCAAATTTGGAACCTGGTGGGGGAACCAGTTTTGTCGCCGACCGCTCGACCATACAACAGGCAAAACCTGACCCGACATAAAATTGAATAAAAATATAAAATATTAATATTTAAAACCAAAAATATTTACATAAAATATTGGTAATACTCTGATTCATGCCTGGAGCAACAAATCAGTCAACTCACCAGTAAACATATTTGATGTTTGAGGACTAGGAACCTGGTAATTCATCCAAGTACAAGGACAACATGCACAGACCCGACCTGATCTCAGGACCAAACCATATACAGTCGGCCCTCTACTTACGAAAACCTCTGAATACGAAAAATCCAGGTTACGAAAAACATTTTCCTAAATTTTCGCCCTCTGTATACAAAACAACCTCTTACGAAAAGCGCCAAACGCGGCATTCAAAAATTCAAACAATGTGCGAGTTGCTCGTTCATTGACTGTCCTCTGCCCCGCTGGCCTCCCATTGGCCAGGAGGGAGCTGAACTGTACCGGTACAGAAAGTCACACGCGTCAAGGAGAGTTGAACAAGACTGTTGGCTCATGAGTTTTTTTGAGATTGATCATTGCAGCGTTATATTTCGTTATCCATCATGGAACCCAAGAAAGTGATTCCCGGTGACACCGAAAAGAAGAAACGGGCTCCGTTATCAATCGAAGTGAAGCAGGAGATAAAAAAAAACACGAAAGTGGGATGCAGTTGAGCGAAATCACAAAGGAGTACGGCCGAAACCCCTCTACAATCGGGACGATATTGAAGCAGAAGGAGGCATTAAAAGCGGCGATACAGTGACGGAGGCGATTATTTCGGAAAAAGGAACCGCCATATTTAAGGACCTCGTGAAGGAGGGTCGGGGTGGGTGTGAGGGTTCTTCAGACCAGCAACCCCCAGACTTTAAAGCGTTGCATGGGTGGTTCAAGAGGTTTTAAAAAAGGAAAATAATTTACTTTTACTTTTACCACACATTTCGTACAAAATTTTGTGTACTTTTATAATTTTTAAAGGGTTTATGGGGTAGTCTTGGGAGCCTTGGAACGAATCACGCGTTTTACATGTAAAATGCACCTCTACTTACGAAAACGGCACTGGAACGGTCGATTTCGTAAGTAGAGGGCCAACTGTACTGCAAATATTTCCTTCTGTAATCAACGATGGACATGATCAAACTGTCAGCAAGTAAAATTCCACCACTACACAGAGACATGTAGGGCTGCAATGCATAAACTTCTCATTACAAAGATGAGTCGTGCAAACAGAGATGTAGGGTAAACATTATATGGGCAGATAGTTCATTATTCATCACAATGAGTGGGCGAGTGCATCTGTGGTGCACATGATGAGGAATGTACAGTGAGAAAGCCTAGTGGCACTGTTATACTCTGGGAGGCATTTTAGTTCACGACGATCTCTTTCTCCACAACTAAGCCATGAATTAAAGAAAAGTTTTGTAGGAATAGTGCTCATTCCTCCTTGTACAAGCTTTTCTGGTGATTCATGGTGACGAAACCCCACGTTTGTCACAAGTATATCGGTCAATCAGGCAACTAAGAACAAAAATAAATATCATTCAAACAAAAAAAAAAAAAAAAAAAAAAAAAAAAAAACAACACTAACAAAGCAAAGTTCACTTTCAGCATCATCACCTTGTCAAATTCTTATTGGTTTAAAATCCCCAAAGCACCAACATGATGCTTTTAAAAAATCTCGCCTTAATCAGAACGCCTTACATTAGAACACGTGTGTTTAAAATCATAACAGTGTATTTGAAAAAGTGAATAAAGCTCAAAATCCTTATAATTTGATTTTATTTCCATACACAGAAATGCATTGGGAATTCGTTTTAGTTGTGATAAAGGTACAAAAAAAGTAAAACATCAGTAAGGGGCAAAAACATTTCTGCAGCACTGTGTGTAATTTATGTGTGTATATATATATATATATATATATATATATATATATATATATATATATATACAGTAAAACCTCCGCTGACGAACGCTTAAGATCACGAACTTTTCGCCTCAAGAACATTAAATTTGCGAGCATATAGTCTCTGCTGACGAACTAGTTTTCGGCGGACGAATCAAACCACGCGGTCGAACAGCGCCACGGTGGCGGCCACGAGAAGCTGACGCACGCTCACGGCGTCACAGGTCGTCGCCCCCTTTCTTTGAGTGCGGAAGTGGTTTGTGTTTGATAGACATTTTGGACCATATTGAGTGTACTTTTGCTATTATGGGACCGAAAATGACCCCACCACAGGCGGAGATCATTGAAAAACACGAACGAGGTGTGCGTTTGTGTGACTCAGCGTCCCAGTACCAGTACGCTAAGTCTACCATTGCTCCCATCCTTAAGAACAAGGAAGCTATTCAGGGTGCGTGTGTGGCTAAGGGTGTTTCCAAACAGTAGGCGTTTCCAAACACTCCTTCCAAACAGTAAGTCCCTCCCTCCCTCCTCCTCCCACTCCATTCCATCAAGCCATCAACTACCATCACAAAGGTAAATAAAACCACTTTATTATACAGTACAGTTTATTTCTTTAATTACAATACAATAGCACATTTATTATACATAAAATAAGGTATATTTTTGTGTAGTTTTAAGGCTTATTTAGTAGAAAATTATGTTTTATGGGGACCTGGGAACGGATTATTCTCATTTTAATGGTTTCTTATGGGAAATAAATGTTCGGAAGACGAACTTTTCGCCTTACGTGAGCAGAGGTATCACTGTGTATTATATATATATATATATATATATATATATATATATATACACACACACACACACACACATACATAGATACATATACACAAACTATGTAGGTATATGTATGCAAGTGTTAGAGAGATGGTTTGTTCGTCACATCCACATGAATTCTACGATAAAAGGTTTCCCAGTTGAACATTGCTCAAAATATCCTGCTGTTTGTAGTTGCTTGCTTTCTTTACATTAGTCCACCTGTTTCTGCACCGAAGACAATGACATTCATCAGACCGGTTCACCACCTTCTAAAGTACCATGGTCCACATTTATATGTTTATGTGCACATTGTAGGCACCTACAGTAATGGACAGGGGTCAGGCATGTGCACTTTGATTGGTCTACTACAATGGAACCTGATATGCAGCAAACAGCAATACATTATGTGTACTGACACATGTTTATCATAGCCAGCATAATTTCTTTCAGCACTTTGTGCTTTTCTGATGGATCAGACTACACAGGCGAGTTTTCACCGCCAAAGTACATCAATAGACCATAGGTGACCTTGAATCTGTTCCCAGTTTATTGTACCAATGTTGGTAGGTACGAACCACTGCCCACTGTGAAGATTATATAAGACTGGTGGTTTTGTAGTTGCTCTAACCCAGTCGCACCACGATAATTTGATTTGATCTAGTCATTTAGCCCGAAGTATGTGGCCCTTATCAAACTCAGTCTCTTATGCCACACATTTTTTCTGTTTCCAACATATCAATGTGACTGATGGTTCACTTGATGCGTCAAGTAAACACCACCACCACATGACAGATGCCATTAAAATTCATTTGCTACTCATGTCAAGAGTGGTATATCTTGTGGTATGTTCCTGGCAATAGTGGTAAGTACTTACCAAGGTGGCCCAAGGAAGGACAACCAGTGTCCTGGCAAGAATGTCATTGTTGCACCGACGCATGTGGAAAGTGAAGACGAGTACACCTGGTCAGATCGCCTTGAAGAGCTACTGTAGGACAAACTGTTAAAACTGTTAATGCTGGCTATGACAGAAATTGAAACAAGTTGAGGCTCGGTTCTGGGACATTTTCATCATTACCATTAGTTTGCTGTCAGTTTCATGCATGTCTGTTAAAGTGGGTGTGTTGTTCATGACATCAGCTATTTCTTTAGTCACAAGTTAGGCATGTGGAATCCGAGCTGCCAGTTTGCACACATTGCTTTAAACTGGCTATTTATTGGCCCGATTTGATCTTTTTCTTCACCAATAATTCTTTGCAAAACATGGATCAAGCTGGGGGAAAAAAACAGCAATCAGTTGACAACCAAATTTTCTCATGTTAACTTGTAACATTTTATACTCCATTGCAAGTCACTTTGGCTCAATCAATCAAAGTAAAATGCAAACATAACAGCAGTGAGGGTGAAAATTCCCAGGTGTGTATATATATATATATATATATATATATATACACACACCTCACTTTACAAAAGACCCAACTAACAAAAAATCCAAGTTACAAGACGTTTTTCCGTAAAATTTACGTCTCTGGATACGAAAAAAAATTCACTTTACGAAACATAAATACACTTGTAGCATCCTGTATTTTGTTTTGAACTTGGCGCGATAGAGCTGCTCTCCCATTGGCTATCTCCCAACACCCTGGCCTGCTGGCCTCCCATTGGCTAGGAGTGAGCTGCATCTCCATGATACCCATGGTGCTTTTCATGTGCCTTCGACCCATTGTTTGTCACTGAGTTCTAACATGCGTAAAGGACAGAGTTACTGTTGTTGCGTGAGTTTTTCAAGTGTGCTCATTGCAACTTTATTCTTCGTTATTAATCATGGGCCCCAAGAAAGTGATTCCCGGTGCGAGTGAAAAGAAGAAGCGGGCTCATGGTATGCAGTTGAGTGATATCGCAAAGGAATATGGCCAAAACCCGTCTACCATCGGTACGATATTGAAGCAGAAGGAGGCCTTAAAAGGTATAATTTTTAAAGGGTTTAGGGGGTAGTTTTACGGTCCTTGAAACAAATCAGGCCTTTAACATGTAAGTTGCGACTCAACTTACGAGAAAAAAAAAAAAAAAAAAAATCAGGTTACAAAACCACTTCTGGAACAGATTCATTTCATAAGGTGAGGTATGATTGCATGTATGTATGTATGTATGTATGTATGTATGAAAAGGCACCTGAGCATAGACAGCTGTCAGCCTTTCAACAACACTCCTTTGGTAGCTTTTGTATGATTAGGAGAGCTGGCTGTTGGATGAGAAATGGCAGGTGACACAAAGTGGGTGTGAAATAAAAGAATAACGGGACAAAAAAAATCTAAGCATACGTCTTATAATAATCCAATTTAATACATCTTTAAAATTGATTTCAGCTTGCTCTTTTCAAAACGCTATATGTTTCAACACTTGAACAGGATGTAAAAATTCAGTCTGACTCCACTGACAGATCTGACACATATACATCACAGCATCTTGCATCTTTACTGGAGCTCAAGTGATATTTAGACGTCTTTGGTAAAGAGAATGCCGGCATGCAATCCTCTCTTGATACCATAACTTTCAATACAGCAGACCTGCAGTACCAAAACTGAATCGAGCCCAAACTAATCGTGGGACATGGGATAAAACATGGTATAAAAACTAAGTAGACTTTTTTTTGTATAAATATGAATAATGTGCAAATGTCCTCCAAGTACCCTTAATCCGTTTTTAGCACATCAGCATCAAGTCATTCATTCCGAATTCAGCATACATAAGTAAAATTATAAGTACTGCCCATTAAGAAAGAGTCCAAGAAAATGCCACTGCTACAGCTTCAGTGGTTTGAAACTAAGCTTGTGAAATTCACACGATCACACACGTATTAGTAGTAATAAAGCTGACATGTTCTCAGTGCAGTACCGAACATGTCTGACTGTTCTGCCCTGTCCAAGTAAAACAGAGGCAGCTTCAATAATCATCACTATAATACTGACCAGTAGCAAAAAAAAAAAAAAAAAAAAAAAAACTCAGTGTCTGATTATGTACAGCTTTCAGTGTTCAGTCACCTAAGCAGATTATTTAAGCAAATCTTTCCACAGCAATGACCCGTTACATGCCATGATCGTGGTACGCGAGCATCCGAAGGCCAGGTATATTAACTGAATTGGCACCATGGTGTTTGGTCGATGTCACATTCTAATGAGGTGCTGATGACGGTGCAGGGGGCGCCACTGATCACTAGTTCCTGTCGAGACTCCACCTTGAAGCGCAAGTTAGACAGACCGCCCTCTGGATCGATTTTAAATTGCTCCTGCCCAAAAAAAAAAAAAAGAGCAATTTTTTAAATAAATATATATATATATAAAAAGCACAAGAACAATAATTGCATATAAATACTATGAAATGTTAATCCAACTGAATAAAAACTATATATAAAAAAAAAAAAGGAAAATTGTTACTGCAATGGAAAATTCTCAGGAGCAGTATGATGCCTTTGCACATCACTTGAGTAATGATTACCTTTCATTAACAACATACACTGATCAGCGATAACATTAAAAAACAATGATCACTATGAGGTGGTGTGAATAACACTGATTACCATGTGGTGCACGAGACCTGTTCAATCCGATTGGTTTGTTATCTTCAGGATAATAAGCAATTATTCAATGAGCAGAAGCATGATATGGAATCAGATTGAGAGGGTTTTATCCACTGGGGCCGGAGGCCTAGATCAGAATAACTCTCCACAATCATGCAAAAGTCAAATTCTATAAGTGTTTTATTATGCACTAAAAAGGGTTTTCAATTTATCTGCGGTCACTGATGGATAATTTGAATTGTAGCAGAACATCGACAATTATTTGATTGTTTTTCAAATTCTAGATCAGGGATCACCAACGTGGTGCCCGTGGGCACCAGGTAGCCCGCAAGGACACTATAAGTTGCCCGCGGACCTGTTCACTGCTAGTTTTAGGACAGGCCCACAGCTCCATAGCGCCACTCTCCATTGAGCTGCATCTAATTTTTTTGAATATATTTTAAATCAAATCAATATCTTCACATAGATAAATATCATTAATTATTAATGATAACATATAATTAAAGGTAAATTGAGCAAATTTGTAATTTCAGAGGTGTGTTTTGACCTGGTAGCCCTTCGCATTAATTGGTACCCAAGAAGTAGCTCTCGGTTTCAAAAAGGTCGGTGACCCCTGTTCTAGATCATTAACAACGGGTTAAATTAATCACTAGATCTTTGCTATGGGACAAAGTGAATGATTACTGAACTAAAAACGAATGCATAACATGACTGTCAAATGAATAATAATACAATTTTAGAATATGGCTTTCGTTTTAATTGTCATCATTCTCTATGAAACTTCACCTCATTTAATAGTTGATTATTATCCCAAGTGGATAGTGCTTGAATCAAAATGGCAAACAGATGTCATGATTTGCAAGGGCCACTGATTCTGAAATTCTAAAAAAATTCAACAAAATGGCATCTATTAGTTTGCTTTTTTTTTTGGGTATTTCCATGTTGTATGTACAGAGAAAAGACAAAGTAAATAAACACCCAAAATTTCAGAATGAATATATGCATGTTTAAGAAGAGCATTGCATTTTGCTGCTCGGCCATAATCGCCCATTTAATGAAGGTGGTGCGTAATAGGTTTTGAGCTGGTTTGGAGTGTTCTGCAATGTCTGCAGTTTTAGAACAGGGATTTTTCTTCCACTACTCCCTTCATGGAGTGGATGCATCTTTATGATGGTCCAGGTCGACCTGGTCGTGTATCCGTGGTCTTACTTTCAGTGTTAAACTTTTAACCATCAACAGAAGAATATTTAAATTGTCGGCTATTTGTCGCTGTCTGATGTTGCCCTCTGGCCGGCCTACAACTCCACCTCTCTGAAAATCTGTCAGCTTAATGACTTAAATTTAATGAACACTAGTGAGACTGCTGTATCAATGTGCACAAAGTTGTGCTAAAATTATGAAAAGCATGCCTCTCACTCTAGGAGCTCGAGAATAGTCTGATTTTCAGAGAGGTCGGATTGTGGGTCAGTCAGGGTGGTACGAGAAGCAGGAAGGCATGTTGGCGCAAGTATACAAATCAGAGTGACTTTACCAATGGCCACAATGTGATGTCAAAATGACTGGATCGATTGATCTCCAATATCACCGGTGGGGTGTTCCTATTATACATTGACAAGTATCTACTAAAGGTAGTCTGAGGAAGGACAACCAGTGAACTGCAAAGAGTGTCATGAGCATCCATGTGGGAAGCGAAAGCTAGCATGTTTGGTCTGATCCGACATAAGAGTTACTGAAAATATCGATGCTGCCTATGATAGTATTTTGTGGCACAGATGTGGTCTGCAAATGGTACTCTACTGTGGACTACTGTTGCATCGGAGGTCTATTCCAACATCATAATCAGTTCACCCAGGATAGACTCGAGATCCAACAAGACACAAGCAATAAGTTTACTGAAGCTGAGTGAAAGCAGTGGATTGAAACACATTTTAAGATGTTTCAGGGACAAGCAGAAGTTTACTGCATTTATTGCAGAAGTACTGGGTTTAGGTGACTGCAAACCTTTATCTGAATGCAATGGGTTTTTATTTGCAATCTGCTGCCATCTCCAGGTTTGATGAGGTATTTCAATTAAAACAGTTCCAGAATAAAACTGCTGGTTCAGTCAGTGGTCATGTTTGCAAAGTGCTTGGAGTGAATATTTTCACAGTCATCACTGGGGTATTTAGAAACTTGCTCTGGTTGGCATAAGCTCTTCAATGCTGCTTTGATTTTTCAGAAACTCTGGATGGGCTTATCAGATCAAGATCAGAATCAACTACATAGTTCCAAACAATTTGCTTTGACATATATAAAAAAAAATGTTCATGACATCAGACAACTTGATCCAATGGGTTAACCACACATCAGATATGAAGAGCTACCTGTGTTTGGTCACTAAATTCTCGTACCTGTTTTTGTGCAGCTATTCTCTTCTGGTCTCTCTTCCTCCAGGCAGGATCGTGGATGTGCCTGAATGTTTTATACCCTGTAGTTATACCTTTTGGCCTGAATAGCTGTGTGAAGATTAAACAGCAAGTCACAACATGTGTTTTCCAAGGCAATAGCTTATCAAAAGAATTGTGAATTTTCTCTCTTGTCAACCTGCAGTTCTGCTGCTCGCAGTCTTCGGAAGAATTCATCATCCTCTCTTCCCCAACCCCAGAACCGATTTGACATTCCATTGCACTACGAGTAGAATTACCACCATTGTTCAGTCAAATATACTTTTCTGTTGGGTATAAAACACAATAATAACAATAATAATAATAAGATGAAGAATGAGATGTACAGTAGGCCCTTGACTATTCGCGGTTTTGCACTCGCGCCTGTGCATATTTGCAGATTGCCGAACAACTGTCACGTGATTCAAATTCAACCAATGGCTGTCCTCCTCCCTGCTGATTGGTTGAGATGATATATACATGTCCCTTTTTCCTCATTCGCGCAGAAGTTGTCAATGAGCCTTATTTTAGCATGTTGTAATTACCAGTTAAGCTCTATGATGCCACTCAAATGCCGGCTAAGAGCCAGAAAAAGGTAATGACATTGGATGTCTCCTCTGAAGAAATAAGACTTTCTCCTGAAGAAACGACAGTTTCCTCTAAAGTGCCTGAAGAGGAATAATCATCTGAACGTAAAGCACTGTAGTATTAAAGTCTTTTTCAATTATTATTCCAGTACAGTACCTAAGTTAATGTTTAGAATGTTTGTGCGTGTAATTTTATGTACTGTGGTGTAGCATGTTTAGCCTTTTGTTTAGATCAGTCGTTCTCAAATAGTGGGGGCGCGCCTGGTGCAATGTCGGGGGGGGGGGGTGACCCCAGTGAACATGCTTTTTTTTTTTTTTGGCCGTATTCGGATAAAGTGTAATTCTACATCCACTACAGCAGGTGGCAGTGGCTTCCTCATTGTTAGAGTGTGCCCAGAGGTAAAATAAGAAGTGAAGTTAATAAACCCACCATCGAAATTTTTAACAGGGACGGAAAGAGAGGTGGAGAGAGACGGAGAAGGTAAGAGAAACGAAAGTCTCCCGGAAGCTAAGTCGAGGAGGTATGATGAAGCGGATGTAGTGCTCGGCTTCACTGTGCTGCAGTGAGAAACGAGGAAAGACCGGTGTGTTTACTGTGTCTGAAAACATTGGCAGCGGAGAGCATGAACCCAAATAAATACAGGCGTCTCTTAAAGACATCACACTCCGATCATGTGATGAGCCGCGTGAGTTTTTTCAGCGAAAACGTACCAAATATTGCCAACAACCATCCCGCTTTGTGAATGCTACTCCAGCAAACCAGCAAGCTCTGTTAGCATCAGATAAGGTGGAGTACAAAACTGCTCGGTGTAGAAAACCCCACAGCATAGCAGAGGAACTGATCCTACCTACAGCACACACGGTCTCTGTCATGCTGGATGACGTCACTACCGCGAAAATAAGTGCAGGTCCCGGTTCAGCATTGATTGAGCAGGAACTGAGAGTTCAGTATCATGTTTTAAACCATACTTTGAAAAACTGTGCACTGCAAAACGTGCTCATTATAGCCATTAATCCGGACCTAATCATTGGAATAATAATAACAATAATATTTTATTATTAATTTTTTTGTCTTATTCGTTTTTGTTTCGTAGGTTAAAGTGTTTGTTATATTGTGCTCCCGAGTTAATATTGCTGATCAATTTGAATTTATTATTATTTATTGATTTTGTTTAATTTTATTTTTCAGTATTAAAATGGTTCAAATTGTTGGTCAAAAAAGTTTACAGTTTAAATAAGAATACTTTATTACAGGCAAATTGATGCACTTTAAATCTTTTTGTTTAAAGACTAAAAAATTGTTAATAAAGTTAAATAAAATTCTTTGTTGGAAGTTGATCTATATTTCTTCATTTTTTTGTATTCCATAATGATAATAAGGATTTATTATGTTAATAAGGATACAATATTATGCAGAGGATTACTTATAACAATTTTTTAGACAAATAACACTATTTATATGGGGGGGGGGCACGAAATGTTTTCCTCTTCCTGGAAGCGACAGAATATATATATATATATATATATATATATATATATATATATATATATATATATATATATATATATATATATATATATATATATATACTGAATACAACTAAATTGAAAAAGAAGACCAACAATTTTAGAGTATAATAAGAAAAGTACTTCACCAGGTTGGTCTTGATGGTTTTCAGGTGAGAAGGACTGCTCGGATGCATATACGTAGAGCCAAACATTGTCAATACGACACAACTCACGCTGCAGCATCTGGTATGTCACAGGAAGCGCGTCCCAAGTTTTGGCAATCAGCTGGTCTGCGGGTTGAAGTTTTTCCATGTCTGTCCATTTGTGTTTGCTTGCCAGCTCTGCTTAGCTTCGTGCAAATGGGCTGATCAAAAATGAGGGACATTTACCTCTTGACTCAAAAATAAAACACGCGCAGTCTGTGGCTGTTATAATCCAATAAAATTAGAGTTTCAAGGTATCGGACCCACCCGCATACTGGCTTACAGAAAGAATTGGCTCTCCGCTGCGCGCCACAGTAACATGTAGAATTGAAAATAGAAGTATAGATTTAAATGCGCGAGATTTATTCATCTGTTTTTGTTTTATTTGATGGATTTTTTTATATTTTTATTTAAATGACAGTGAAATTATGTATTCGTTATTCTGTTAAGAAAGGCCACCTTACTTATTTGAGAGCCAGGTACAGTCATCAAAAGAGTCGCATCTGGCTTGCGAGCCATAGGTTCCCGACCCCTGGTGTATAGAATGTGTCTAAGAAGCATATTTTAGCGCATCTAATAGATACATAGTACTTGACTTCCGGTTGATCATTGGCGCATGTAATATGATACATGGGGTTTTACTTCCGGGTACAGAACTCGCGGATTATCTTGATTCGTGGGAGAGGCCAGAACCGAACCCTCGCAAATAATGAGGGCTTACTTTATTGCAATTTCTTACCATTTGGTAGTGTTTCTTGGTAAGCAGAAGAATCCCTCCAACATAAGATTTATAGTGATACAGAGGGTGAAGCTCTGGTGAAGCTACATGGAAGGGTCCTTCCTCTGGGAAACCATAGTCCAGAGCTTCATTCTGTGGCAGCAAGTCCACATCATGCATTGCTATATAATCTGTATCATTTCCACTTTCCAGGAAGCCAACATTGATGAGAGAGGCTCTGTTAAACCTGATACATTGGAGAAGAAAAATTAGTTTCTGTCTTAATTTAGCAGCCTTCACTTCTGCAAAAAAAGGCAGATTTTGAGTTATTCGTGATGTCATGACGCTGCATTCATTGTTTACAAACTACAGACTGAGTGTGTGTGTGTGTGTGTGTGTATATACATATATATATATATATGTAATGGTATTTATGGATGTATAGTACAGTATGAGTGTCATACGTCACTGTAACAACTTGCGTTCACTTTCAACTTACGTTGGGCCGTCCGGAACCAATTAAAAACGTAAGTCGGGGGGCGTCTGTATATACATATAAAGTTGTCAACATACAAATAAAACTCATTGGTTTCTAAGGAACTATCCCTTTCTCAGACTTTGAGGAAGAAAGTGAGGCACCGAAACTGAAAACTAGACATGAAGAAGTCAAGCATTTTAATAAAATGCTTCATACACCATATTTTCCAGGCCATAAAGCACACTGAAAATCCTTTGGCGGTGCGCCGTATAATCCGGTGCGCCTTGTGTTTTGCCGGGGGTGTGGTGTGTATCTTTTCTTTTCGCCTGTTCCCTTCAGGGGTCGCCACAGCAAATCATCTGCCTCCAACTCACCCTGTCCTCTGCATCTTCTTCTTTACGTCAACAACCTTCATGTCCTCCTTCACCAGATCCATAAATCTCTTCTTTGGTCTTCCTCTAGGCCTTCTGCCTGGCAGTTCCAACCTCAGCATCCTACTACCAATATACTCACTATCCCTCCTCTGTACACGTCCAAACCATCTCAATCTAGCCTCTCTGACTGTCTCCAATACGTCTAATATGTGCTGTCCCTCTAATGTACTCATTCCTGTTTCTATTCATCCTCGTTACTCCCAAAGAGAACCTCAACATTTTCATCTCTGCTACCTCCTGCTCAGCCTCCTGTCTTTTCCTCAGTGCCACTGTTTCTAAACCATACAACATCGCTGGCCTCATCACCGTCTTGTACACTTTACCTTTCGTTCTTGCCGATACCTTCCTATCACATCACACCGGACACTTTTATCCAACCATTCCAACCTGCCTGCACACGCTTCTTCACCTCTTTTCCACACTCTCCATTGCTCTGGATTGTTGAGCCTAGGTACTTAAAGTGCTCCACCTTCTTAATCTCTGCTCCCTTTAAGTTCACCGTTTCTCTTGAGTCATTCTTGTTTGCACACCTGTATTCTGTCTTACTGAGGCTAACCTTCATTCCTCTCCTTTCCAGGGATACCTCCACCTCTCTAGATTTTCCTCCACTTGTTCTCTGCTCTCACTACAAATCACAATGTCATCTGCAAACATCATAGTCCATGGAGATTCTTGCATAATCTCATCTGTCAGCCTGTCCATCACCATGGCAAACAAGAAGGGGCTCAGAGATGATCCTTGATGCAGTCCCACCTCCACCTTGAATTCTTCGGTCATGCCGACCACACACCTCACCACTGTCTTACATCTCTCATACATGTCCTGCATGAGATTCATGTACATGTGTCATCGCCAGAAACAGCAGAGATTTCCAAGCGTAGTCTGTCTACGCCAGCGGTCCCCAAACTATGGCCCGCCTCCACATTTGGCCTGGCCCCCTGAACAATATCAGAGATGCATTATTATTAATTTTTTTTTAGTCTAGTCATGCAATCAAGACTAATACACACCCAGAACATAACATTCTACTCCACCCTTCTGCCATCTGTGCCCCATCTGAACCACACCCCCCAAAAGAAAAAAATCCTAGACTCTCCCCTGTCAAATAGAGCGGAATAATAGCGAAAAGGTTATGGAGGACAAAATTTGATTCAGAATGCAGGGTACTTAGCCTGAGGGACACGGTTGAAAGGTTATCTTGTGGGACGTGCCCCGGAGTACGGTATACCAAACCCGTTGCTACGGACCATTCGGTCGCCATCACCAGGGCCAGTGCTTGGTCTGCACTGGTAACAACAGGTCGAATTTGTTTCCTGGTGGGGGAATGGAGCCCACTCAAGCTGTCCGTAGTCACCAATTCAGTTCATAATTTTCATGGACAGAATTTCTAGGTGCAGCTGCAGCATTGACTGTTTTCTGGTTTGATGGCCATAGGATCTCATCTCTGCTTTTTGTCGATGACGTTGTCCTTTTGACTTCATCAATTCAGTATCTCCAGCTCTCATTGGCACGATTGACAGCCGAATGTATAGCTGCCGGGATGAGAATCAGCACCTCCAACTCCAAGGCCACTGTTCTCATCCGGAAAACGGTAGAATGCCACGCAACCTGATGGTCGGATTAAGCGGAAGATGATGATGATCAGACATGATGCAGTACTCTTACAAATCTACTGTGGGATCTCTAAATTAACAACAGTCTTGTCCAATTTTTTTCAACTAGCCCACCAAATGGAGGCTCATGAATTTGCATGTAAATCTTCAACGAGGTAAAGCTGGTGCAAAAATAAAGAAACCATGAGCAGAATCAAATGCATCTCTTTCATTTGCCACATCCTTTCCCAGTGAGTGAACTGGCTTTTTGTAATGTATGAAATTTATTCACAGTTGTTCTAACTACAGCTGAGAAGCAATGTGTCCGTGTGTTTCCTGTATCGCTGCAACAAGTGGTAAACATCAGTAGACACAAAAGCAAAACTATTAATGTTCTCCTCAGTAGAGAAGTTGATAAACTGCAAATAAAATACTGTGTCCTCAATCTGACTTTTATGTTGAGTTCACCTACAGTCATTAAAGAGATAGGTGAATCTAAAAGACAAGCAGTTGTGTATACAAAATACAGCATTCCAACAATGTTTCCAGAGAACCCTTTACATACAACATACTCCCACAATAGAAACACTACAACTTCACATAATGTGCATGCACAGCTTAGCAAAACCAAAACACAAACACTCACCGCAAATGATCCACCTGGTTAATGACCAGTATCTTGTGTCGTACTTTTTTTTTGTTGAGGAATGCGTGCAAGTACGGCACAAAAATAAGAAGTTCTTCGAAACGCTCCCTGAAGGGAATAATGACAGCCATTTTGTGAGGGCCCCATGAGGAGTCATCAACTGCTGGGGCCTGTCTCTCTAAGGGACACGGCTGATGGGGTGGACGATCGTCCAGCGACGCCTGATTCAGATCAGCCGAACAGCTCAGCTGCAGCCAGAGAAGAGAGACAAGGACGACCACCATGCAGAGACCGAACAGCTTTAAGACCGTGCACTTTTTCCACAGAAATCTGAAGGGGGGGGGAGGGGGGGTGACATGAACAGAAAAATCCTTTATTTCAAAAGGAATTAGGCAGAACACTGCGAGCAAAATGGGTTACCAATCCAACACAAAGTCTCCACGTGGGGTCAGATTTGCATGAAACACATGTCTGATCCACTGACATCTATTGACGCAACCAAGACAAAGGCTTGAGCGCTTGAGACCAAGCTCTACGAAGCCACTAATGCAACAAATACAGATCAGATGTCAGAGAATTTTAACTGTAACACACCAATATCTCATCACGACCAAATATCAGCATATATACAGAGCCAAAATATCAAGCTCACATGAGAAATTAACAAGAAAAAGGACCATCGGTGCATCCTAGTTTGTTATCTGAACACTACTTTCAGTTTTCTAACTCTGGGAAGAACTAAACAAAACCATAGGTTTCTGGCTTCCTGTTACAGAAAGTGCTACAGATTTAAAACGAATTATGATTCTACAATATAGTTGCTAATTGTTAACGTTGTACTTACTTTGCTAGGACTGATCATGCAGAAAAAACCCTGAAGTTCAGACTTCTCTTAAAGAAACTGTTTAATTTATAACATGCTTAAGAGCATCTCCCGACTTCCTCCTTACTCCTGATATAGAGTAATATACTGATATACAGTCACCCCTTGAATTTCGCGGATAATATAGACTAGACCTGGCCGCGATAATCGAAAAACCGTGAAGTAGGATCACCCCTCTCATTTCTACCATACGTACATGTTTTTGCGTCTATACAATATCAAGAAGTGTATATTAAACGTTACACAGTTATATGCATATGTAAATACAGTAATCTATTAATATTTAAATAGTATATTATATATATATATATATATATATATATATATATATATATATATATATATATATATATATATATATATATATATATATTGATGTAACGCACGGTAGATTCATTTATGCCATAATGGCGGCATATGTATTGCCCGCAGTCAGCATATCTAGCAACTTCACTTTGTGGGTCACTGTCATCATATTTAACTATTTCTTGGGCTAATTGGATGCCTTAGATCAGGGGTGCTCAATCCTGCTCCTGGAGATCTACCTTCCAGATGACTTTATCTCCAACACTAATGTGGCCCATGTGACATGTAAGATCCAGTCAGGTCTTGATGAGATGATTGGATGGTTAGGTGGGCGTGATTAGGGTTGGAGCGAATGTCTTCTGGAAGGTAGATCTCCAGGAGCAGGATTGAGCACCCCTGCCTTAGATGGTGCAGGACGTTCACAAACACTATAAGATCACAAAATCACAAAATTTCCAGCGGGAATGTACGAGGCAACGGCGTCATGCGTCTAAGCCAATCAGCTTGCGAGATTGAGTTGAGTGGGCGGTCCCTGCCTGAACTGGGACTGGAGGAGGGGCACTTCAGTCTGTCGTTTGTAAACAATGGACGCAGCCTGCCTTGGGTCCCTGCCTTCCGCTTGCGTACATGCGAGTTTCAGTGCAAATTTTGAATTTTTTTATGAATATTTTTTGATTTTAGATACTTATGGAAAATACCGCGATGCACCGAGGCCACAAAATTCCAGTCGCAAAGTGGCAAAGGATGACTGGGCAAACATCTTTGATATACACCAAGAAGTGCTCTAGAGCAAAGATGCCTTAAAAATGAAAGAAACTAAAGTGTCTACATTAAATAAAACACCAATAACTGCAGTAAACAATAATAACATAAGTAACATTTTGTGTTAAAAACATTTACTTTCAAAAAAAAAAAATAGCTTCAGGTACAATGTTTAAGTTTCCGTGGCAACGGGGAATCAGTTAGAGCTCTTCTCGAGAGTTGCTTCTTACATTTGCAGGAGAAAACACAACTAGTGACCTGATTTATTAAGTTTTATTTAATCTATATTCTGAAAAGTGTGATCCTGCGTACAATGCTACTTCCTTCACTGATAAACATTTTCTGCAACATATGTTTTGCAAGGAAAACTTGTCCGCATCACAATATGCTAAACAGGGATTTTGTATAGCCACTATTTCCATTTTTTTAATGAATATTTTTTGAAAACCCATAATGCACTGAAGGCACAGAAACTGAAGTACGACGTAGCGAGGGATCACTCTATACGCATATATATGGGGCCGGTGGCGAATCCCAGTTAGACCCTCACTATGCCAAGACACTGTGGCAAGATCTTAAGCACAAGTGTGCCTCTGTTCACCCAGCAGTATAAATGGGTACCAGTAAAAAATATACTGGGAAGGTAACCTGCGATGGACTAGCGTCTCATCCAGGAGAAGTTGAACTCCTGGTCGCTTCACGCTACAGAAACCGGGGATAAGCACCGGCTTGATGAGCCACTAGTCTCGGATGTAAAAAGCCCAAAGGACTCTAGCTTTAAATACACATGCATACATACACACACACACAAGCCTAATTAATATTAAGCGGTTCATAAAAGCGCAATTAAGGTGAATCTTTTTTTCTTGGTTACCCATTAACCTTTGATGCACAAAGTCAAAAGATGTGGGTTATATCTAACATGTAGAGGGAGGAGAATTTGAGAATAACTTACTTTGTTTTTTGACTCCATGTGACAAAAATCCATGTTTAGCATTCTGTGCTATTCTATTTGCTCATCTACCATGTTTTTGTACTAATCTGATGTAAAGTCATGAAATAAAAATCCATATCAAAATTTATATGTACTACAACTAGACTTAACACTTTTGCAGTTCTGTATTTCCAAAGGTCTTTTGGATAAACTCACATGATAGAAATACAAAGTAAGGCTAGTGCAAGGCTAATCAGACATTAAACATAGTAACAAATATTTATTATGCAGTATTTTGCCCATATGCAGTTAGAGCTCTAAACTGTTGTGCAAATTGTGCAGTCATTCCTTATAAACAAAGTGCAGATCATCATTCATATGAGCAATGTTTGACCAAATGTGCCTGAAGGTGCCAACCAGCATAACAGATTTGTGTGCATGCAAACAGTTTAGTTTATCACCGACTCTGACTGACATACATAGGCAAATCAACACTTGCAGAAAGAAATACGGTAGTACCTCGTCTAACGAGTGTAGTTTATAACGATTTTTGCATGACACGAGCTTCGCACCCACCAAAAATTTGCTCCATCCAACGAGCAAAAATTCCCTTTACGAGCTTTCTTCGAAATGGCTTTTCCGGGCCGATTAACCTCGTATTCTTCCGCATGTATTAATCCGCACTCCGAGAACACCTTGTCACAGTGCTTCTCAATTATTTTCTATGATGCCCCCTCTACGAAGAGAGAGAGAAAAAAATAAATAAATAAAAATTCACACATCCCCAACACCCCCCCCCCCCCCGCGTATATCATATATCATATGCTCTGTGCTTTTCCCTACACCATAACGTGACAATGAGAGCGCCACTTCCAACTACTGTAGTGGATGTGCAATTACACTTAGTTCTAGTACAGTATGG
Organism: Plotosus lineatus; assembly: GCA_024760905.1. Taxonomy (NCBI): domain Eukaryota; kingdom Metazoa; phylum Chordata; class Actinopteri; order Siluriformes; family Plotosidae; genus Plotosus; species Plotosus lineatus. Next base: position 67,497,660 of record CM045733.1, on the reverse strand, counting down.
CAAAAAAGCATGTTCCCTGGGAGTAGTACACCCACCCACCCCGGCATTACACCGTGTCAACCGGGGGGGGGCACCCCACTATTTGAGAAGCATTTTCCTTGTGGGAGCTCATAACGAGCCTTTCCTCGCTGGCATTTGTAGTGTGCACACGCACAAAATTCTCCCCCTCGGTTATGCACCACCTGCCACGTGACATCTTCACCGCAGTCGATGATCGGAAGGGTTAGCTGGGTTAGTTTAGTCTTGTTTTATTATTATTTATTATTACGTAATTACGATTAATGTTAATGTACATCTATTATTATGGAATATTTATTGTTTTTACATGATTATTGTTAATATATTAGGTCAAATATATACATTTCTGTGGCAGGTTATACGAGTTTTAGAGGGGGTTGGAACAGATTAATTGGTTTTCTGTTATTTCTTATGAGAATAATTGTTTCATCTAATTAACTTTTTGGCTTACGAGCTTGCCCTCAGAACGGATTAAACTCATTGGCTGAGGTATCACTGTATCAATCCTTTTGCTTTAAGGCAATGCTTCTCAATTATTTTCTATGGCGCCCCCCAGAAAGAAAAGAAGAAAAAAAAACATTTCACCCCCCCCACATCACCCCGCGAGCAACTATAAATAGTATTATTTGTCCATAAAATTATTAACACACCTCTGCATAACATTGTATCTTTATTAACATTAAAAACAAAAAAAGAAATATAGTTCAACTTACAACAAAGAAAAACTTCATTATCATTTTTTTAATCTGCAACTGAACAGATTTAAAGTGCACCAATGTGCCTGAAATAAAAAAAAAAAATACATCCTCATTTAAACTCATTTGACTTGGCAGTGGTGGTGGCCTAATGGTATAGGGTGCTGGATCGCTGATCCTAGGGTTGGAGGTTCGAGTCCCACTCTCCACAAGGTTGTCACTGTCGCCCCCAGTGCAGCTAACTGGGTTATCAAGGCGGGCCATGTCTCTCACTGTCTATGGTGAGAGGTTCATGTAAAAGAACCATTGCTGACTTTCATAAAGAGTAGCTGCAAAGCCGTCAGCGTGTTTCTGTCCCTTGCTAAAGGGTTGTGTCAGGAAGGGCATCCCAAATCAAATGTGCGAATCAGATTATTTGCTGTGGCGACCCCTGAAGGGGGGAAAAGCCGAAAGGAAAAGAAGAATTGAAACTAATTTGACATATTTAAACTTATTCAACTTATTTGTGTCTTAATATCTCTGTCTCTCTCCACATTTCGCTTTGTTCCTGTTAGAAATTTTTCCGTGTTGTTTCTTGAGGGGTTGTTTACTGCACTTCATATTGTTTCGTGCAGAAAAACCGCTACAACCTAGCGAGACAATGAGAGCGCCATTGCCAACTAGTGGAGTGGAGGTGTATTTACACGTAATTCTCGTACAACTATTCCAGAAAAGCATGTTCCCCAGGGTCATCCCCCCCCACACACACACGGTATCACACCCTTGGGGGGCGCACTCCACTATTTGAGAAGCACTGCTTTAAGGTCTCAAGCAAGCACACACAGGTACTTCAAATTAGACATTACTCACAGCAGATCTCCATGACGAAGAGCCTTTTGCTTTACTGTTCTTGTAGGATGTTCAGAAACGAAGAAAGAAACAAAAAGAAAGAACTACTGTACTTCTGAGCTACCTGGATGTGTGTAGTTTTAACATCAACAGTTTGGGCTTTAACTCCAATATCTATTTTTTTAATCATTTGACTGGTCTTTCCTGAAGGAAATTTTAAAGGTTGCAAAGCAAATGCATAGAGTGATTAAAAAGTGAGTAGATAAGAGTTAAGCAATTCAACTAGATGATGGTAAAGAGGGAATCATAATTCAATACTGTTTATTTAACTATTAATAAACCATCATCCACTGAAGACCAACTGTGAATTAGACCAAATCCTTACCTTCTGTCCTCTTTAAAGTAGAGAACTGGTTTTCTCCTGGAAGAGTACATCATATTGGGTCTATTAAACGTCTTCCTGCTGTTTATAAGACCTTATAGCTGCAGTATACAGACACATGAACCACCTGACTGAAATAGGGATTTCTCTCAAAGCATCTGGCTACATTATTCACTCAGCTCTTTCCACAACTTCCCCTTTCCTTCAGTCCGACTTCGCTACCCGACAGATGGAAAAACATCCTGACCACAGTCTTTTCATTTGATTTCAGGATCTATAACGGTTTCCCAGTCGCAGGGTCTTTCTTCTAGATGGTTTCAACCAGCAAGTTCCGACACGTAGCCGCACCGTTAACCGGTCGTGAAGTCGCAACCAGAAATCAAAACCTTCCTTTTATAGACATGACAACACGCGCGTTTACCTCTTATAACACAAAAAGAGCTGATGAATATAATCGAGAAATGTTTTGTATGTCGTCACATCCGTCTATAATATCGTAAATTGACCCAGTGCGGCAAAAAAACAAAAAAATTCACACGCTGGCTGTTTTCATTGAGTCCGACCGCTAATAAATCCGGTCGGAAACAACGAAACCCGAGAAACGTTCCTAGGCTTGCGTAAAGCAGAACAGTCTATTTAACAATGTGTTTCACATTATTTAAATATGTCTATAAATAATAATAATAATAACAATAATAGTACTAACAACAATAATAATTATTATTACTATTATTAAGTTATCATCAGCTTGACTTACACACTGATGACTGATCTCACATTAGACTTTAGTTTCATAGCAGATATTAGTATTTTTATGTTTTTTTATAATAGTGTGATCAGTTTAATGATACCCACCCCCCTCTCTCATTTGCTAAGCCACTTAATCCTAAGCATCAAGATAAAGCTGGAGCCTAACTACTAGTAGTAGTAGTAGGCCTCGGTCAGTCTCGAAGGACTATGGAGCTGCGCTCTGGCTGGTATCCCGGCTGGTGTTACTCTCCAGTGTGCAGAGCCTGGGTAGGAAGTATGGAAAACAGGCTGTTATGCAAGCAGCAAGTCCCCCCTCTCGGCGCCACTGGAAGGATCCAATGAAAGGGCAGAAGCCGATACAACCGGGTTCCAGCGCCACTGCAGGAGTTGCCAGAACGTTGCTATGAACGAACTGCCTCAGGTGACTCCGACTCCCCAGTAGAAACACACGGACGGCTTATGCAGCTTACTCTTGAGGAAAGTCAGCAATGGTTCTTTTACATGCCTCACACCATAGACAGTGAGAGACATGGCAGGCCTTTGATAACCCAGTTAGCTGTCCTGGGGGGGGGCAGTAGCAACTTGTTGAGAGTGGGGCTTGAACCCCCAACTCTAGAATCAGTGATCCAGCTGACATTACCACCAGGCTACCTCTGCCACCAACACACATACAAAACCATTCATACTCATTTTCACACCTACTGGCAATTTTGAACAGCCAATCAGTCTAATGTACATGTCTTTAGACATAATAATAATAAAAAAAAAGATACCCTCACAAGCAGGGGCAGGAAGTTTAATATCCAGACTGAAATGTCTGAGCCCAAGACCAAAACCAGGGCCTTCTTGCTCTAAAGCAAACATGCCACCCACTTCACCAGCATGCTACTGGCTCTAAATCCATAATTACATAATTTATTTTGCTCTTGGCAATATATAAATGAAAAAAAAATAACTGTCTGTCATTGACGTGACTGATCTGCAAAAAAGCTCATTCTGGAGTGGGGGGGGGGGGGGTTTCACAAAAACCAAAAACATTATTTCATAGCCTTCCTTTTACATTTTTACTCTCCAGAAATATATTATTGCCATCTTCATTGCTCTGACAGTGTGACTAGCTAATGTAAAATTATAAATGTTTGATTTTGAAATGTTTCCCACTGAACCTTTGTGCCAAATTCCCACTAGGCTGACACCAACGCTGACACCAGTTGAAAAAGAACCATGCTAGTGATACTGGGTTCAAAGAACCATACAGTACTTAGACATGCGACTGGTGTTCTCTTTTATGACTGCACAAAATGAACAGTCAACCATCTCCACCTGGACTAGGAATTGTCCTATAAAAATGTTCTGAGCTGAAATTTCTCTGTATGTTTTTCATGTTATCCTTGTACTAGCGTGGGTTTCCTCCAGGTACTCCAATTTTCTCCCACAGTCCAAAGACATGCACGGTTAGGCTGTTCCAAATTGCCCCCCCCTTCCCCCCGAGTAGGATGAAGCGGATCAGCAGATGAGTAAGTGAACAAAGACAGGCAGCCATCATAATATTTATTGCTGAATTTGATACGTCATTGTCCCAGGTGTATAGTGGATCAGTGGTTACGGCTCTGGGTTACCGATTCAAAGGTGAACAGTGAAAGGGCTGCTGTAGTGTCCATGGGCGAGGCCTTAATACTCATTTGCTCAGCTGTATAAAAGCGACGAATGTAAGTCACTCTGGTTAAGCGTGTTGCCAAATGCCATAAATGTAAAGTTCTCTTGGCTGATCACTAGTCAATAGTCACATCAGTGCACAAGCGTTAACCACCATGCAGCCTGTCTCAGTTGCCCCTTCCCTTCTCATACTTTAACTTTTTTTTTTCTACTTGCTTACTTTATCTTCTTATACTTATTATTTCACCGAATTTCCTCCAGTATAAATATTCTGATATAATGCCCTTGAATCGCTATCGTACCGGGGTGGAGGGAGTTGCATGTCCTAATGATCCTAGGACCTATATGGTCAGCAGTATCATGCCCCTGGTAGGGTCACCCAAGGTAAACGGAGCCGAGGTGAAGGTCAAGAAGACCCCATGGATAAAAAAAAAAAAAAAAAAAAAAAAGATACAAGGACACAGTTTCCCTTGCATCAGCGTCCCATCCAGGCTGGTGTGTGAGATTTAGAGATACTAACAAGATGTAACAAGATGGAGTTGGGTTCAGCGCGACGCACAGAGTGTGCCCTGGAACCACCCATCTTGAGACGAGTTGAACCTTATTCCATTCCGGAGTTGCTCACGAGGAGAGGTGGCAATCCAGTTAACCACAAGCACATCCCGAAGAAGGCAGCGGACATGGAATCCGAATGGGCTATGTTTCATGCTTCCATTGTTGAGGCAGCAGCCCATAGCTAAGGCTGGAAGGTAATCAGTGCCTATTGTGGCAGTAACACTCCAACCCGGTGGTGGACTCCTGCGGTCAGGAGGGCCATCCTGATGAAAAAAAAAAAGCCTCGACGTAAGAGTGTCTGGGTTGACATGTCTCTGCAACATTGCGTAGTCATCAGAGGCCATATTTGGCAAACCTGGGTGGTAGTTCCCCCTTTAAAAAAAAAAAAGGGACAAGAGGGTCTGTTCCGATTATCATGGAATCACACATTTCAGCTTACCCAGGAAAGTTGCACCCGTCAGGTCTGAAATAAGGTCCTGCCCCAAGTGGAGGAGTTCAAGTATCTTGGGGTCTCGTTCACGAACGAGGGAAGGATTGAGCTAGAGATCAACAGGTGGATCGCTGCAGCCTCTGCTGTAAAGTGGAGCTTGTACCGATCCATCATGGTCAAGGGAGCCTGAGCCTCAAGGCAAAGCTCTTAATTTCCCAGTTGATCTACTTTCCAACTCTCATGTATGGTAATGAGCTTTGGATATTGACAGAAGGAACAAAAATCATGGATATCAGTGACTGGAAATTTATTTCATCACAGGGTGGTGAGGTTCTCCATCAGAGATATAGGGTGAGAAACTCGGCCATCCTGGAGGAGCTCAAAGTAGAGCCGTGTTGAGAGGAGTGAGTGAGTTGGCTCGGGCATCTGCTTAGACTGCCTTCGGAATACCTTCCCCTGCAGAGACCCTGGAGTCGACCCAGAACACCCTGGAGGGACTATGGGACTACGTCTCCCGGCTTGTCTGGGAACACCTTGGTGTCCCCCCCCAGAAGAGCTATAGGAAGTGGCTGGGGAGAGAGAGAGAGAGATGTCCGGACCTCATTGTTTAAGCTACAGCCCCCACAACCCAACCCCGGACTAAGCGGAAGATGATGATATAGTGCCCCGGTTGCTCTCATTTGCTACGTTCATCATCATGACATTCTAGCCACAGTAACTTCTGGTTCGTATGATGTGTTCACACTCTTGTCTCCAACACGGATATTGCATGAGGACAATTCACCCAGCCACCAGAATAGTTCATAGGACAAAAACAGCTGAGCATCAAATCCAGGTACTACTGTGGAATTATCGCTTTCTGGGAAGGCCAAACAGTCTGCAGCTTGAAGAAACTCTTACGGTTTATATGCTTTTAGAGGTCAGTCCCATAACAGTTGCAGACAATTCTACCACATCCACGTTTACATTTATCGGCGTTAGCAGACACTATTATGCAGAACGACTTACACATATCATTTTTATACAATTGACTATTAAATGGAACTACCAGGACTTGAAGTGGCATTTGGATGGTGGGACCTGAACCCTTGACCTTCAGATCAGTCATCCAGAGTCTTAACCACTGAGCCATCACTTGTTTAGGGAGAAGGAGATCCTTCTATCCAACACGCCAGTATGCTGTAGGGCACACAGAAGTGGGATAGTTTGTGTACGAGTTGCATGCAATATAGATGGGATGCCATTCTACAGTTGGGCATCATAAACTCACACATACACACCAGAGGAAATTCACAGTGGCTGGTACAGCTACAAGAATATTTCTGTGCAGATACCACAGAACCGCCAAGAAAACCACAAATGCCACAATAAATAAGTTCAAATTCAAATCCAGGACTCTGGAGCAACACAAACGGGTTCAGACCTTTGTGCAAAGTGATTGGACGATTAAAGCACAGACTTCAGTTATTTCTATAATGCATCCTAATATCCATCAGTTAAAGTTTCATTGTGAAATAATTATTCTAATTCAATGCTGCCATTCAATAATCCATTTCCTGATGATCTGAAAATGTTCTGTTCAAACTGCTTTAACAAAAAATGTGACCGGTATTTGTACAGGCCAGTGATTCATCCGACATAAAAAAAAAAATAATAATAATAATAATTTTATGCCAAGTCAAATGTGCGAATCAGAGGATTCGCTGTGGCGACTCCCGAGAAAGGGAAAAAGCCAAAAGGGAAAGACGACGACGTGATTCAGCACAGACCAGGTCTAAAATATTGATTATAAAAACAGTTTCGGATTAGGAAGACGGATCACATTTAGTGCTGCTTGTTTGGAAAAATAATTTCGAGTAGTATATTGTAAAAAGATGTTACTAGTGAGCTGGAGGGAGGCAGAAATTTTATTCGAGTGCAATCATGAACACATCACAACAGTCCTCCCCTCTGGTCATTTAAAAAGTTTAAACCCCTTAGCCAACAATATCTGTGTATACAAATGTCTATAAAGGACTCCAAATTAAAAGTACATGGTCACATCAGACACGGAGAGAAAGTATAGGGGAGAACCTATAAAAGAATTCAAGTTGAAAAATAACTTAGATTGGACAAAGAAGCTTCAAGTAATAAAACTGACCTGAAATATTAAATTCAGCCTTAGCGGGTAACGATAACGAATGTGTCGGGGTTGATATTGCAGCTCTTCGTGAAGGGGGGGGTAAAAAAAAGTAAAAAAAATAAAATAAAAAAAAAAAACAAGCGGGAGATGATTTCTTTTGAATGAATAAAACAACCGAGTATACGAGCACACAGGAGAATGAATGGCCAAGATAATGGCAGGATATTAAAATAAAGATCGATAGATTGAGGCATTAGAATTTTAAACAAACCACACATGAGTGGTTTATTAAAAAAAAAAAAAGGTGACTCTTACCTACAATAAGCCAAACATTTTTTTTTTACAGAAAAATTACAGTTAATACACCAATTATCTTTCCTTCCCCCCTCCAAAAGAAATTTAAATTCAAAACCCACACAGTATTAAACCACACACATATGTAGGATTCCCTGCCAACCTGCAACACATTGTCATTTTCAGTCCAGATCTGCTATCTGTGCTGATGCCTGTAGAAAGACTACGAGAGCTGTAAACAGCCGTCTGAACCCATTTGGCCAGATGTTTAGGCAGGAAAACAGGTCATGTTAATTGAAAAAGAGAGAGAAAAAAAAAAAAAGAATATTAAATACAAGTGTTGACATACATTCACTCAAAAATAAACAAACTTTACATCGTTCATTCTTAACCAACAAAAGAGAGTGTTGGAGACAATGCAGCAGAGTCGGAGAGTTGATTTTTCGGTGTTGGATCAATGTGTGTCACATCACTCCACACAGAATTACCGATACATTGCTCAAGAAAAAAAATATCAGATCATATTCAGACTTTGGTGTAACGTCTGTTTTTGACTGGTGATAGGCAAGAATCAAAAAAAAAAAAAAAAGACATGAAAAGTAGTAACGTGGTTTTGGCCTTATTATTATTTTTCAGAAGTCAGCTGGAGCGGAGCTGAGCATTAAGTGGCATAGAATCAAAATAATTTCAATGGAAGTCTTGGAGAAATTTGAGAGAGGCGTTTCAACTTCGAGGTTCATTTCAGCAGTCTAGACTTTTCAATCAGCTGTATACTGCATACTGAATCAAAAACACTGACACACACACACACACACACACACACACACAAACACACACTACACTAATTTCTTGGCTTCAAAGAAGCTTTTAAGATGCCTCATTTGCCAGAAGCCGATAGCCACCAGGATCAGTGTCTGGACAATCGACCACCACAGGACTCTTTGATTGGTGCTCTCACTGGTCTGCCTGAAGCGTTCTTCACGGTACTGGGGAGGGGAAATAAATAAAAGAGGACAGGACATCACCACATTATTTACACACATACCCCCTTTATACACCCCTACACAGATCCACACACACATTGACACTTTTTTCCTTTTCCAGTGATACATCTAAAGAGTTGTTCCCCATTTAGTTCTCTAAAATTAAATATGAAAACGTTCCTCTCTGCCCTCCCAGCAGCACAAACACCAGCACTGTCTGCATGGGTTGTAAATTCTGACAGCTCCACTGCATCAGTTACATTATTCAGGATCATATCCACAATTGATCTCGACTAGAGATGTGTATGTTAGTTCCATCTATTCATCTAATAAAATAGTCATTGATAATAAATATTGACAATAATCTAATAAAAAGTTATTGATAATGTACAGCAACTAGTGAAAATTTGTGCAATAACATCGTTGCCAAAAAGCAGTCACATGACGTTGACTAATCCGTTTCACTCTCAGATTGTTCGTGAAAAATTATCACACCATTTGATTTTTTTATTTATTTATTTATATTTATATATATATATATATATATACATATATATACATACATACACACACATATATATCCCACACAAGGGAAATTATCACCTCTGCATGACACCCATCCAAAGTAAGCACACATACTTGAAGCTGAGGGCTGCCACATACTGGGTCGCCCGGACAGCAGTTGGGGGGGGGTTTACACGCCTTGCTCAAGGGCACGTGAGCCATGAACATGGAGGAAGGGAAGGTGCAGTTCATTCCCCCACTGCACACAGGAATGAAACCAGCAATCTTTTGGTCCCAAAGTCACTTCTCCAACCATTAGGCTATGGCCACCCCAAAATAAAAGTAGGTTTCAATGCATTTGTGACAGTTTGTCCTTTCACCCTTCCTTTTGCTCATTGAGCACTTTTGCATGTCTTTTTTTTATATATTATATACAGTTGTGTGTGTATGTGTGTATGTGTGTGTGTGTGTGTATAGATCACTAACTTGATCAATCACTTGTTTTTGGTAGAACTTATTTTCACATGGCAAACAATATACTAGTAGGTGTAGTAGCGTAATAGAATCCAAGAGATTCAACATTCTTGATCTGCATGCTGCTGATTCTGTGGAATTGAATCACTAATCGAACGATGCGTGTTCAAAATAATAGCAGTGCAGAAAATGACAGGCTGCTCAGCTAAAATGACCCAAACACTAGAAAATGGCAACCAAAAGCAGAAATACTTGGAAGAAAATGAAAAAAAAACTACAATTCGAATGGATGGAAGAACAACCAAAATGGCAAGGACTCAATCAACAATCAGCTCCAGGAAGGTCAAAGAAGATCTAAAATTACCTGTGAGTTTCGCTACAATAAGACGACGCCTATCTGAAGCCGAGCTATCAGCAAGAAGTCCCACAGTTGAAGAAAAAAAAAAAAAAAGACATGCTGAAGAGGTTACAATTTACCAAAGAACACAAAAGCCAAAAAACTATCCATTTGTACCTTGACCCATTCTTCTGCTTCCCTGAAATATTCATTTGAACCTGTTAACCTTTTTGCATGAAGTTGGTAAACAGACAAATACCAGCAAAAACACAATCGCTTTGGAAGCGGTAATAAAAGAGAACAAAAGAAAAGGAAGAGGCTGATTTCATCTGCCATTCTGTTTTGGGTTCTGTCACATTCTTCTTCTTATCCCTTTCCACTCCCTATGGAGCATAGGTCCAAGGAAACCTCACACCATCACCTTCTGTCCCGGGCCAACTTCTCGATTTCGTTCCAAGTGTAGCCTGCTTTGGTCACCTCCTTGTCCATAGTTCTCCTCCAGCTGTTTCTATTACAGCCTTTTTTCTCTTCCTCTGTGGGTTCCACCTCACTGAATGCCCGGTAACATTGCTGCTCAGTTTTCTGAAGGTATGCCCTATCCAGCCCCTTTTGCGCCTTCTAATCTGGAGGTCAATTCATTCCTGTTCTGTTCGTACCCACAAATCTTCATTTCTGATGACCTCGGGCCAGTGTATGCCCAATGGCATTTGTTGACAAAGGACTGTTTGAGGTTGTTTTTGTTGCCCTCCATGTCTCTGACCCATACAGGAGGACAGATTTCACATTGGTGTTAAATGTCCGTAGTTTGTTTTTTTTCTGGAGCTTGCTTTTGATTTCCACACAGGATACAGAATTGTGGAAACAGTCCTTGCCTTCCCGATCCTCACATGTATATCCCCAATCAGAGCCGCCATAGTTGCTGATGTTACTGCCAAAGTAGACCAAGTCTTCCACTTCCTCGATGTCTTCCCCATCTTATTCTTGATTGCTAATATTGTACACTGAATTTCCATCTCATTAAAAACAGTGTCACATTGTTCACTGTACCCTTTACTGACTTCATGATTGTTTTAAAACCCTAGTTTTTATTCCAACTAACGAAATTATTTTTTCACTCGATTGGATTGCCATCAGTGTTTCTGCCTTAAGAAGCATTGGATCCAAAATTGTCACGTCTTGAATATGACTGAAAATTTCTTGGCTTGTTCACTCACTTTGTGTTTTAATTTAAACATTCAGTTTTTAAAATCTCAATATTGTGTACCTTATAAAATGAAGTACAGGTATGAAACAGAGCCAGAGAATTGTTTACACTGTACTTGAGGATCAGATTATGCTGAATCATGTTTAAGATGACATATTCCTAATTTACAAAAAAAAAAAAAGTTGAAGTGTGTACCAGATTGAACGAGATTTTGTCTGATGTATTTAGGTTGATGAATTTGTGGTGACGCTCATCTCTGTTAACAGTTGTTGCTAAATTAACTGCTCCCAAAAATTCTTTCATGTGGTTCATATCACAATCCTCTCTTTCAAATGTGATGGCTTTTTCAACAGACACACATTACTGTATTACTTTTGGCGTGAGCTAAACGGAAGGTACTGTAAACGCACCAATTTTCATCTCCCAGGAAACCGTGTGTGTTCATCCGCAGTGTGCGCTTAGTCTGAGTAGGATTTTCATTCAGTTTAGTGAGCCACTGATTGCGGAGTCACGAGTTTAGATAATTAGAAGTTCAATCTCGTCTTTAAGTTAGGCGGCGCATGTGTGTGTCCCAAGACTCAGAAGAGACAAGCTGTCAAATATGAAGTTCTCTTCTAATGGCATTGTAACTAATGTCACGAGAGTAGTAATATTATTACCGTAAACATGTCAATCAGGTAACATAACCTTATACCCCCATTTCACTCGAGCACGGCAGACTTACGGAAGCAAAAATGTCATCCGCAAACGTTCCGCAATTATTCTCTCATCTTCTGTGTCATTCCGTATTTATTCCTCAAGTCTTCCTCCACTTCCGTATGCTTCCAGCAGGCCAAAATATTCCATGATGGCGCTTTTGAACATGATCAAAAGCACGTTCACGGAAAAAAATTCCGTGAGCGTTCCATGCGGTCACTTTGGCGTACTATGCCGTACCTGTTCCACACATGCTGTGAACCTTCCAAGAATGGAAGAATTTCCACTTTTCCGTAGAATTTTCACCCATTTTCTGTGTAAAAATGCCAAAGCTCTTCTGTAGACTGCGTTCCGCGCCTTTCCGCTACATGATCCTGGCATGCCGTAGTCCAGTGAAATGGGAGTATAAGAATTTCCACTTTTCCGTAGGATTTGCAACAGTTTTCCATGTAAAAATGCCGAAGCTCTTCCGTAGACTGCGTTCTACACCTTTCCGCTTCGATCCTTGCATGCCGTAGTCCAGTGAAATGGGGTATAATGCTTGACCCTATTATACAATAACATTTTGTGTTATTTAAGTTAAAATATTATTCCTAATTGTGCATAGTTTTCCCCACAATAGGTAAATATGGAATTATATATGTAGCCAACGCCATGTAAAAGATCAGTAAACGTGTGTGTGTTCACGCCACCAGTCATTTGCATTCAGTTTCCATGCTAGAGAAGATATTTATCAGTATCAGATATACATTCATAACGAACAGTGTTGAAGCGACGTATTTATACAGTATTTTGCAGAACTGGATCAACAGATATTACTTGTATGTAAAAAGCACGAAGAAATTGACTTCCCTGTATACCTGGCTGGTATTTGCTTGATGGGCAGCACTGTAAATTCAGTGTGCAGAGTGGCTGCTGCAAGTGCTTGTTCATAAATCTCACTTCCGACACATAATTCTCTCATATGCAGAGAGAAAGAGAGCGAGAGAGAAGTGTAGCGCTTACTCTCTGATAGTTCTGCTCCTTCTGGATCTGATCGACCTGCTCCACCAGCTGCCGCACTCTCAGCTGCAGCTCGGTCAGCTTGTCTTTCGCTGCGATCTCTGCATAATTGTTCGCGTGCTCACCCACTTGAATGTCCAGATGAACTCGCTATAGAGAGAGCACACAAAGTGTAGCCCATTATATACATTACACAGCACTAAAGTACATGTGCGTCAGTCATTCGTCTTTTTTAACCATATATTCATGGTGTAACTCACAAGCATTCCACCGGCAAACAGAGAAAATTTGGAGGAGTTGGAGTGTAGACAGATCTGATGTTCACCAGGTGTATGGGATGTGAAGGTGATCCGGCCTTCTGAGCCATATTGACGAGAAAGGATCACCTAAATAACACGGGTGATGTGTTTGAGCCTTTGAAACATCAAAATCATCTGACATTCTTATTAAATAGCCTACTGGATGATCACTGACCTTCTCATCAGGGTCTTTAACTTCTACAAACATGCCGAGCCCCGGCGTGGCAGGCAGATATGATTCCGACTGTTTGTCATACAGCTGTGTTCGGTAGTTTGCTGAAAAAAATAATTGCACAGTCAGGAAATGTTTAAAATAACTGGTTAAACAGGATGTAGTTTCACAACAGCCAAACTTAAAATTATTCAAAACACAGTCTTTAAGGTCTATCTAGTATATTACAGTAGGGTCTCAAATATGCTGTCATATTCTAAAAAAAAAAAAAAAAAAAAAAAAAATTATAAATATCAAACTTTTAGTTCTGGACAGAGATTGAGACAGATGCATGCAGATAGACACGGATACCGTGAAATAACCGATGTTCCCAAGACTGACACCTTGGCCATGATCTTACTCTGATAAACTCTAAGAATGTCCCCGAGTAATGGTCAACACTTTGTATTTATCATTCATTACAGGAAAGAGACAATTAAAAAAAAAAAAAAAAACGTTCTCAGGTGGACTTACATTTACAGCATTTGACAAACACTGATAATGAGGGTGACTTACTTTTTTTCATAACTTTTTATACAACTAAACAACTGAGGGTTAAATGCCTTGTTCAAGGACTCAACAGTGGGGACATAGCGGAACTGGCGATTGAACCCCCAACCCTCAGATCAGTCACCCAGAGTCTGAAAAAGTCTAAAACCTTACAAAGTTGATCACCGAACCGAGGCCTATGGTGTCCTGGTGTCAAGTGCACCTATGGACATACTAATGTTCGAACATGGCGTTCGTGATGGGCAAACAGTGACGAGCATAGAAGTCCAACAACAAAACACCATTCAGGTTCAGCTACCAATTAATCACACCCTTCCAGGTCATACTGCCATTGCCCACATGGGCATTGAAGTCTCCCAGGACAACAAGGGAGTCTCCAGGGAGAGCGTTATCCAACACCCCCCTAAATGTTCCAAGAAGGGTGGGTACTCTGAACTGTCATTTTGTGCACAAGCACAAATAACAATCAAGACCCGTCTCCAGCCCCTCTCAGGATTGATGGTTCCAGAGCCCTAGCCATGCCTCAAGGTGAGTCCGTCTATATCGGTTGGTTTCTCCCAATCTCACATTCCAGCTTAGGCTCCTTCCCCGAAAGTAAGGTGACATTCCATGTCCCAAGAGTCAGAGTCAGTAGCCAAGAATCAGTGTGACAGAACACATGCTTTCGACTGCCACCCAACTCACAACGCATCCCCTATAGCCTCTCCCATAGGTGATAGAGAGGGCAGACCCATGTTTCTTTTTCAAGCTGGGCTTGATTGGGCTCCATGGGCAGAAGGAAGAACCCCTGGGTCTGGTGTTTTTAATTACACTCTTCACTTGTACACCATCAGATACATTTTCAATCCCAACCACTTCATCATAACTGAAAGCTTTTTTTCTGACAGACACTACCATGCAAAAGTGGTACACACTATTTTAATGCAAACTCTCTTATTGATTATTGTCATTAATTTTCAACCACTAATTTAAAAGTTACACAAAGATGTTTGGATAATAAAGGGAGAATATTACACACAGAACCATTTTCAGACAAAAATTTGAAGACTGCGAAGCTTTGACCAAAAAAAAAAAAGGTAAAGCAAGTGCAACAATTTCCAAAAGTGTTGCTGGTTCTGTAAGATGCTTAGTCATAACAGTTGTACAGCATTTTCCATTTTTTTAAAACCTGCACACACTGAAGTAGAGAGTAACATAGTAATGTCCAGGAGAGACAGTTTTTTATTTATTTATATATCTGTATATAGCTTCTTGATTAATTTTTTTATTCATTGTATTTGAATTAATTTTGTGTGCTGCACTTAGTTTTTGTGAGGATGGGGAGGGATGATGCTCTAAGGATTAGATTATATTAAATTATTCATGTCCATTTCAGTTGAGCAGCTCCTAAATAAACAAGTTCACCGTATGAATGAACTTTCTTTTGCATGGTCCAAGGTTTTAAAATCGAATCAGAACTCGACTATTGAGACATTATCAGATAGAACACACTGATCCCATCCCAAGCTGTCACACAAAATGTTATTTTATAAAGAATCAGTTATAATACCCTAATTTAATAAACATCACTGTACAGCATTTTTCTGCCCAGGGCTTTTACACAGTACTTTACATTAATATTTCCTTTTAAAAGCTTCTAAAAACTACACAACCCACAATGGAATATTAAAATATTTTAAAAGAACCTTTTTCTTTAAACAGTTCAGAAACTTCTGTGTCATGAGAAGGACAGAGAAATTAATCAAAATGTTTATTACTGCTGATAATTTGAGGTGAAAATGTGCAAAACAATATAATTGTGTTATATATAAACATATAACTTCTACACGTAATAAATGTCTAAATATAATTTATACTATGAACAGTTCATAGTATTTTCTTGGTAGAAATAAGCAATGCTTAAACAACAAATTGCAATAGTCTTTCCACCACCAGATGTTTTATTTAGCATAATTTATACTATTAAGTGCTTATTTAATTAAACCATGACTCAGTTAAATTAATAAATGAATATCTGTCAGAACATCAGAAAACAACTGGATAATATATGGCCTGAAAAGATGTTTAAAGGGGTATTTAATAAATTTCTTGAAATATTAATTAAAAAAGACACTCGGTTACATTGCCGTATTACTCACACCATCATGTCTAACTTTTTAAACCAAGATTATTATTCATAACTAAGACAGGTCATTACTGTATTTTTTTTATGAAAAACACCTGCTACGCTTTCCTGCTCGACCAGGAAACTCAATGGCAGTTTGATATAGCTAAATAGCTTAGCCTAGCCTAGCCTAGCTTAGCATAGCATAAGCCAAGCCTAGCCTAGCCTAGCCTTAGCTAGCACACTGAGCAAGCTAACACTGTAGTGTTTGCAACACCAACTTTAAAACCTTTAAAATACAAACTTAACCAGAAACCTTCCATATACACAGATACTACAAACAGCCAAGTACCGGATTAACCAGCACTGATAGCCTTCATGCTAACGCGAAAGGATATAAAAGCATTTAGCATTTAGCTAACCTATCCCTGACCTGAACTGGCTTCACTTGACAAACTGACCGATTATCATGGTTTCATCCGGGATTTCTTCGATGAAACATTTCTTTTCAGTCTCGCCGATGTGAAAGTACAGTGCAGAGCCGAGACCGCAACAGATGTTCAAAAATAAAACCGTTCTCAGTTTTAACTGCATTTTCAACACCATCTCGTAACCCGGGTCGAGAGAGAACACAGCGCAGCAACTCTACGCAAAGCCACCAGTGCCACGTAAACTATCGAAGGCTGTCGACCAATCACTGGCACCGCTCAGACTTCTTCTGGCCAATTACAGACGTTTCCGGTCCCACCGCCGAAAGTAACATGACGTAGCGAGGGTTGTTCCTGTACGATGTGACCGCTTGGGGGCGGTGTATGTGTGTGTATACTGTACTGTATACCATTGCCATTACTATGTCTGGAAGATGTGTTCATTTTACATCAACAAGCAGGGCAGTTTCGGGAGCATTCAATAAAAATTCTGACCTGATTGTGTGTCAGGGTGGAGTTTGCTTTTTTTGGAATTTCAATGGTGGGAAATATACTTCCCACCGGATTCATGATTGATATAAATAATTACACTGAAACATAACAAGAAGACTGCATGGTGCAGTAGGAGTCAGTAAGAAGTTCCTGGGTTTGATTCCCAGCTTGGGTGTTTCTGTGTGGAGTTTGCATGTTCTCCCCATGCTTGTGTGGGTTCCCTCCAGGTACTCTGGTTTCCTCCTACAGTACGAAAACATGTACAGTAAACTAATTGGCAGTTCCGAATCACCCCAAGGTGTGAGTGTGAGAATGCTGGCCCTGCAATGGCCTGGCAAGCTGTCCAGAGTGTGCTTCGCCTGAGATGGGCGAAAGCATTCCTGCACCCTTACTAAAGATTAAGCATTTTAGAAAATGTATGAATGAATGAATGAACATCAAAATAACATTAAAGTACAGTAATAGGTAGTAGTAGTATCTGTATGGGACTGTTACTATTATGACTCACTGTGAACCAGATAGAAGCATGTTTATTTACACTTATTTTCACATACTCAACATTCTGCCTGACCATTAAAAAGTTACACACTGAAATAATATTTTCTTGGAGAGTGTTTAGCCTGGATCACAACACGTAATCTCCATGGCACTGTTGCTCCAGTTGGTCCGGTTGAGCCACAGCAGCATTAATA
The DNA here is from genome assembly GCA_024760905.1 of Plotosus lineatus. Taxonomy (NCBI): domain Eukaryota; kingdom Metazoa; phylum Chordata; class Actinopteri; order Siluriformes; family Plotosidae; genus Plotosus; species Plotosus lineatus. The sequence goes on along the minus strand of CM045733.1, from coordinate 67,479,994 downwards.
TGACAATAAAATCAAGCAGCTGATGAGCTGAATGTACTGGATGAGCAGGTTACCACATCAATGTAATTCTTCTTCCCTGATGGCATGAATACAAAATATGGACTCAAATAAGGAAAGAGTGCTTCAGGGAACATGAGGAATAATTTTCACATATGAATTTGCCCCCCCAGAGTCCTGACCTTAACCCTATTTTTTTAGTCTTTGGGATATGCGGGAGAAAACCTTATGGAGTGATTCAATTTTCCTCATCAATTCAAAACACTGGTGAAAAATGAACCCGATTCTAAATGGAAATAAATGTAATGTTGCTTGAGTTTTTGAAATAACAGAATGACGATTATGTGCTGGAACAGAAAGGCTAAAAGCAGAATAACATCATATTCGTGTATGACTTTTTTCTCCAGGCAAAAAAAAAAAAAAAAGTGTATACAGTATTCTGCTTCTGCATAGTTCGTTTATTAGCGGATCGCTAGGTTTATGTGGATGTTGTAAAGCCAAGAGCTCGATTTTGTTGTCGGGTCTGAGCTCACATGCCCAGACAGGGCCTGAATAAATACAGAATTTGGCCAGAAAAATATATCATGTGCGTTTCACTGCCATACACACTTGGTGCACTTGCACTTTTTCTTGTTTAGTCAGTGCTTTTTTTTGTTGTTGAGAAGTTCAGAAAACCATTGCAAATACGGTTAGCTTTAATATGGCTGTCTCTTTACTGAAAATAAATGCAAAGATTTTCTGAGCGCCGCGGTAAAAAGGTGCAGAAATATTTATTATTTTTGCCGATGCTCATGGAGTGCAGCTTGCAGAGCTCACTGGCCTGAGACTGTCATCATTAAAATGTGTAAGAATAAAATGTAAAAGTCTCCTTGTACTTTGCTTTTCTTTATGTTTCTCTGTGATATATACTAAATTAAAAATTAGAATACTTGCACAATTTCTTGAGTCCTATTATAGAATAAATATAAAAAGTTCATCACTTTATTTTCTGTAACTGCTTAATCCTAATTAGGGTTGCGGGGAGGCTGGCGCCCATCCCAGCCGACTCCGAGCGAGGTCGGAGTACACCCTGGACAGCTCGCCATGCCATTGCAGGGCAGAAACACGCTGACAGCTTTGCAGCTACTCTTGACGAAAAAAAATTATTTGGCTGAATCACGTCATCCTATTCTGGTCATAGGGAGACTTGAGCCGCTTTCATCTGATACTGAGCAAAGGAGGAGCACAACCTGGACAGCTTGCCAGTCCCTCACACGGCAAAACACACCACCATTCACATACCTAGGGGTGATTTGGAACAACCTATTAGCTTCATATTCATTTTTTGGACTGAGGGAGGAAACTAACACAAGAACAGGGAGAGCATGCAAACTACACACAGAAATGCCAGAGTCTTGAACTTAAACTCAGAATCTTCTTGCCTTAAAGATGTATTAAAAAAAAAAAAAAAAAATTAAGTTGCTCTGGATAAGAGCATCTGCCAAATTCACTGTATAATGACTGTATATTAGGTTATCTACTTAAACAAATAAAAAACTTCCATTAAATGATTACAAGGATCCCTCGCTACTTCGCGCTTCAATTCATGCGGCTTCAGTGCATTGCGGTCTAAAAAAATTCATAGAATTAAAAAATACTAGAGTTAAGGAAGATCAGGGGAAATAATTAAGGAAAATGTCACAAAAACAAGGCCAATTATGCAAAAAAAAAAAAAAAAAAAAAAAAAAAAAACCTTAAAATTTAAACAACCACAAAACAAAAACAACCCAAAACCCCCCATCAAAACTAGTTAAATTTTTGTACGGTGCGCATCTGCGTGCGTGTCTGTATGTGTGTGTGTATTTATATTGTATTTACATCTTATGCATTTTTTTGTATATATGTACGTATATGTCAGTGTGGGGGGGGGATTCATACTTTGTGGAATTCGGTGGTCTCAGGGGGGATCTCGGTCCCATTTAACCGCGAAAAGTGAGGGATCCCTGTATTTGAATCGTACATGAATTTAGATGATGTAAAAACAAAGTTGCCAACAATTACCAGTAGAAGGTCTTTATTTACCATTCACCATTCAGTTCTTATCCTTTCTATTTCAGACACTGGACTGTATGGAACAATGAAATGGTAGTCGAGTGCATTTTAACCAAACTGCAACACTGAGTGTTACATTCACAAGATTCTCATTATATATACTTTAGTTATTTATAGTTGACTATTAAGCTTGCGTGTATTATTCTGTTCAATTCTCCAAATCATGCTGTCTTTACATGTGTACTGAATTAAATCCATGAATATGAAATGCAATGCAGATCACCACTCTACAGAATTAGACAGATAGTAAAAGACAATACTGCAGGAGCTGAAGCACAAAACGTCTTAAGTTGCAGGTTGGTAAACTGGACAGAAATCAGCTTAACTTAATATATTTTTAACAACTTTTTTATTACTTTAATTTTCAAAAAAAAAAAAAAGAAAGAAAGAAAAAATCTTGTAGGGTGTATGTGTGTTTAAGGACAAATCAGATGTAGGATTCGGCTGGGATACAATCCATACTTCCTTCCCATCCAAACCTACTGGATTAAAACAAAACCCTACTCACCCCTTAAAGTTTACTATAATCCCCTTCAAAACCCAAATAGAAATCAACCAATGAAAATATAACCTGAACAACAAGGGCACCTGAAGAAACAAATGTTTTTGATTTACCTGAAAAAACACTACAAATCATGTATAGGAGTCACACTTAATCAAACCAAACTGAAATAATAAACGGATCCGGGGACTACATGCAAACAAAATGTCATCACACTGCACAATCTTCATACCAATTTAAAGGTGTTGGTTTATAGAAATGCGTGGTCTCATGTGCTCCGTCATATACTGAAACCACTGTAGCTACCCATCACCCCCCCCCCCCACCCTCATTATTATTTGATTGTTCACTTCAACATTTGTCCAACTCCTAAAAAAAAAAAAAAAAAAAAAAATTCACATTAACCTTCCCCCATCTACAGTCTTCTGAGTTCATAGAGATTGTTCTGTTTAGACCGATGTCTAGTAAAATCTCCTGTTTCGTTCTTGTTGTTTCTGAAAGACCACCGCTCCCACAACAGCACAAACAACAATCCCAAGAAGAGCACACAAGAGAAGCAGAAAGACCTTCCAGCCTGTAAGAGGTGAACTTCGGAAATTACCAGTTGGGTCGTCAACGTTGTCTGTATCAGAAAAAAAAAAATTATCACAAGCACTTCAAAAAATAAAGCAGACATCAGTATGAAATATGAAACAAGTAAATATTCTGTGTATATACACACACACACACACACACACACATATATATATATATATATATATATCTTCTTCTTTTCCTTTCGACTGTTCCCTTTCAGAAGTCGCCACAGCGCATCATCTGCCTCCATCTTCATGGAAGTTATATTAATGATTCGCATATTCGATTTGGCATAGGTTTTTATGTCGGATGTCCTTCCTGACACAACCCTTAGCAAGGGGCAGAAACACGCTGACGGCTATACAGCCTACTCTTGACGAAGGTCAGCAATGGTTCTTTTACATGAATCTCTCACCATAGACAGTTAGAGACATGGCCGGCCTTTGATAACCCAGTTAGCTGTATACACAATACACACAAACCGGATTCCAAAAAAGTTGGGACACAACACAAATTGTGAATGCAATGGTGTGGAAATGTCAGATTTCAACATTTTATTCCGAAGAGAACATAGATGACAGGGTGTAAAGTTTAAACTGAGAAAATGTATCATTTTAAGTGAAAATATATGTTGATTTTAAATGTCATGGTGTCAACAAATCTCAAAAAAGTTGGGACAAGGCCATTTTCACCACTGTGAGGCTTCCCCTCTTCATCTTACAACAAACAGTCTGTAAACGTTTGGGGACCGAGCAGACAAGTTTCTCAATTTAGAAATAGGAATGCTGTCCCATTCTTGTCTAATACAGGCCTTGAACTGTTCAACTGTCTTTGGCCTTCTTTATTGCACCTTCCTCTTTATGATGCGCCAAATGTTCTCTATAGGTGAAACATCTGGACTGCAGGCTGGCCATTTCAATACCCAGATTTTTTTCCTACGCAGCCATGATATAATTAATGCTGCATGTGGTCTGGCATTTTCATGTTGAAAAATGCGAGGTCTTCTCTGAAAGAGACGATGTCTGGACGGGAGCATACTATGTTGTTCGAGAACCTCAACATACCTTTCTGCATTGACGGTGCCTTTCCAGATGTGCAAGCTGCCCATGCCACACACACACACACACTCATGCAACCCCATACCATCACAGATGCAGGCTTCTGAACTGAGCGCTGATAACAACTTGGCCTTGTCCTGTCCTGTTTATTCCAAATGACATGGCTTCCCAGTTTTCCATAAAGAACTTTGAATCGTCATTCTTCTGACCACAGAACAGTTTTCCACTTTGTCACACCCCATTTCAAATGACCCCTGGCCCAGAGAAAACGCATGCGCTTCTGGCTCCTGTTGAGAAATGGCTTCTTCTTTATACTGTAGAGTTTCATCTGGCAACGGCGGATAGCATGGTAGTTCCTGTTTGTGGTGCAGTGCCGTTTAAGGGCCCGAAGATCACGGGCATTCAGTATGGTTTTTCGGCTTTGACCCTTCCACACAGAGATTGTTCCATATTCTCTGAATCTTTGGATGATGTTATGTGCTGTAGATGATGTAATTTCAAGCTCTTTGCAATTTTTCGTGGAACAACACCTTTCTGATATTGCTCCACCATCTTTCTTCGCAACATTGGGGAATTGGTGATCCTCTACCCATCTTCCCTTCTGAGAGACACTGCCACTCTGAGAAGCTCTTTTTATACTCAGTCATGTTGCCAATGGACCTCATTAGTGGTAATTGGTCTTCCTGCTGTTCATTATAAGTGCAATTGACTTTTCCAGCCTCTTATCGCTACCTGTCCCAACGTTTTTGAGATTTGTTGACCCCATGAAATTTAAAATCAACATATTTTTCTATTAAAATGATGCATTTTCTCAGTTTAAACGTTTGACCTGTCATCTATGTTCTATTTGGAATAAAATATTAAAACATCATTGAATTAAGTTTTTAGTCACAATTTATATAGTGTCCCAATGTTTTTGGAATCCGGTTTGTATACACATACGTACACAAACACATATTATACACATACATAGACAAACACGCATACACACACTATTCATGTAAAGTATTTTCTTGATTCCAATTCTTGTAAAGCCACCAGCTAAATTGCGGTATTCTTCTACTAGCTATCCATCATTGTCACTGAAAAAGTTGAATGATTGTTGTGTGTATGCTTGTAATAAGTTCATTGTACTACAAGCCACTCATCTCTTACAGTAACATGTAGTGTACCTTTGGGAGACTTGAGCAGACTGACACTTGGCTCAATCTTAGTCCAGTCTTGGCTGTCTTCTTCAGGAGTGTGTTCGACCATCAGCTGATACATTTTCATAGAGATGATATCATGGTTGTCTGCACAGCAAAAACACATTCAGATTCAAGAATACCTAACAGCATTGTAGGAACAGAATCGATGATAAAACTTTTCAAGAAGGATGAAGTGAAGGGTAAATACCCAAAGAACCAAAATCTGAAATGAGATGTTCTTATACACATAACTCATTAGATGTCCACATTCCTTTGACCAATATAATGCATTTCTATTGAAACCAGGATCACCTGAGAGATCACCCGTTGCTGCAGACGCTCCAAAATAGTAACCGGTAGGCAGACGGACACCTCCTATATCAATACACTCTTTCCATTCATTTCTGTCATCGATGTCAACCATAATCTACAGAAGAAAAGATAAATAAACAAGAAAACTAGGAGTTCCTGCAAACAATAAATACACTGAAGTCAAACAAGTGTACAGTATTATGATTATGTGTTTTAAGGGCAAACATGGAAGAATGAGAGAACTTATATATCATAATAGACTTTAGGGTTTTTCCCACCAAGGTGGGTTCATGTTCACAAATTACACCCTCAGTATTTTAAGTGCCCTCAAAGCAAAGTGTCTACAAAATGATGATCAAGAAGTGCTTCCAAACAAACATGTTGGCTTCCAAACTGTTTGTTTAGGGATATCATTTGTGCTTTTAACTTCACTAGATGTATGTATAATATCTTAAATATTGTTGAAATTTCTAATATTAAAGGATTAAATTATTGACAACACAACTAATTATTTTGAAACATTAAATTTTAATACAAATAATCATCACTGTTCTCATAAAACTGCTGGAATACTTTTAATACACGAACATGCAATGTTTCATCATCAGTATGTCAAATGTCAAACATCAGTAGCACCAACTTGAACCTTTAACTGGTTTAACTGGAATGTGAATTAATTTCTAACATTAATACCTGTAACTCTATTTTGTTGCTATGACATTATTTTTGATAATTCACAAGGTATTAATTAATAAATGCAGAATTGCTTCTTCCCTAATTTGTACGATATACTTGTGGCAAATCTTGCATATTATTTTGGTAACATAGTGTCATCACTGATGTTTAGTATTTCAAAGTCGTCTTTAAATGAATATTTTCTGAAAGTTTTGGCGTGTACCCACCCCGTATCGTCCAGTTTTGTTTTTGTTTATGACATACAAATCCATTTGACATTGCACGGTATCATGCACTGCATTACGGAATTGAATTATGTCCACGACCATTTTGTCGTTCGCAGGTTTCAAAAGACCACATATCGGTCACAAGACCATCCATCAGGTTGCGTCAATTGTCGAGGCTTGCACAATTAAAACCTAGTTTTTATTAAAAAGGTGATGTGGTTATGTGCATATCAAATATGAAATAAACTGTTTCACCAAGAATCATCACAATTACATATTTTTCATGCAAATTCAACCAATCCTTCTGTACTCAGTGCAATATTTACCAAGCATCCTGTATTTTCATTGCAGTCAATTCCTAAAACATCACAACATGTATCAAAACTAAAAAAATCTGCCACAAAATTTTCTAACTTTAAAAAACTGATCACAAGGGTTTTACAGTAATAAAACACAGTGACTGTAATGGCCTGCTCTGAACTAGTTTTACATGTAACACTTTAAATAAATCAATAGTACTGAAGTGTATAGAACAAGATTCTTACTGTCAATCTGCCTTTGGAGTATCGAATAGCAAGATACGTGTCATGGTCTTTGTTTCTGATTTCAGCCGAGCAGCCCCCGAGTTCTGTAGTGCGTCCATCGTTTCCGTGATCATAGGACAGTGAGCCGTTACTCACCATTGCAGAAATATAGGGAAATGAACGCTACAAAATCATAGGACACATGCTAATCACATTTACACGTTTTACAGAGACCATCAATGAAGCACCCGATGACACATGCATAGAAGGAATTTAATCCCGTTCAAATAAAACAATTCTTTCTGTTTTGAATATCATTCATGAAAAATATGAAAAATAAAGGCCTGCATTCATAAGGAGCATTTAAATGATGTAACATAGCAGGACAAAAAAAATGAACAGAATGCAAATAAGTGTAAAAAAAAAAAAAAAATTATATACACCGCATGCGATGTGATAAGCGCCCAGGGTGCTTTAAAACTTGGAGTGGGTAGGCGCTTATTAAAATGTTACCAGCGGAATGGAAAGGTAAGTGTTTATTACCATTGCGGTGGAAAACATGAATAATAACAGAACAATAAAAAAGTTTTACTGGTATGTGTGTAATTCATTTTGTAGTATCAACCAAACTACTTACATGCAAGCTGAAAATAAACAGAAAACATCATTAAATTAAAAAAAAAGACCCCTTACTTTTCCCTCCCAGTGCTGTTCCTTTAAACATTTTCCTGGAAGTGAAATCAAGCCAATCGAATGTCAAATTTAGCACATGGCACACTGAACCGATCAACACGAACATAAGCAAAAGCACATGGCCAGCAACATCTTTAAATTTAGAAAGTCAGTGAGCAGGAGAATCGTATGAGAAATACTCGTCACTTTCTGATAGGTCCATATCTGGCTCATTGCTCCATTCATTCAGCACATCCAATAGTTTTGCTGTCGCAGCTTCTAATGGTTCATCGTTGTTGGACATTTACCAAAAGAAGACAGCAAAATATTTTTTTCTGTTTTTAAAAGCACGGCGGAACAATCAAATGTGTTGTTACTGATGAACATTATAGACATTCCCCAGTGGCAGGGGATCTAGAAATACCATGTAAACTCACTTTATAGGGCAGTGACCGCCTCATTTTATGGTTACAGATCAAATAAAATTGGTCAGTTTGATCTATGATTTTGCTCCCAGTACACATGGGCGGTTATTAGACGTAAGATAAAAATATGGGGGGGGGGGGCCCTCATTGGAGCAGGACGCTTATTACGTCGAATACAGTATATATATATATATATATATATATATATATATATATATATATATATATATATGAGAATATCAAAAATGAGAAACATCAAACAAAATACAATCCATGGGCTAAAGTATTTCTATAAAATCATGCTTTAATAACAAACTGTCCCAAAATATAATATGCAAACATAATTCATATGCGGGATACTTAGCACAGCCAAACGCACAAAATCTTAACAAAAGCCACATTAAAGGACAGTTCAGGGTTTAAGATACTGTTCTGTTTTTGGTTTTGTTTCAACTGATGCTACTCAAATAAAACTTGAATTACAGCTTATATTATCATAGCACTGTAATCAATATTCAATAACTAGCTAAATAAGCAAATTTAACTCAGGTTGCGTGTATGTTACAGAAAACAGATGCTTTAATGACTGTCCCAAACTATCCATTTAAGTTGCTGATAAAGAACAAAATTATGAGATGGACTTTCACGATCAGTTAAATGTTTTAACAAATGAAAAACAGCAAACAAGCAAAACAAAAAACGTAAAAGGAATATAAGCGATGTTCACATATATACTATTATACTTTGAACTCACATAGGAAGCTTCATCATTTGGATATGTGTCTATAAATACGGCCAAGCCATGGAAGTTGTCATTGCTGCCAGGGCCTGCTGGGAAAAAATCACCTGTGAGTAAAGCACACTTACATCCATGCTGTGGAGGTCATTGCGGAAAGTATCCACAAAAAGTGCCAGGCCTACAAAATGGTCCTGGTTTCCATAGACTGGTCCTAAATGAAGGTGGAAATAACAAAAACACAATCAAATAAAGAAACACACACTCAAATACCCGCACACCCACACCTCATAGTAACAATCCGCGGGTGTATATTTCTTAAAAAAAACAAGTGATTCCTTTGGTATCACTCATTGATATTCACCGAGCCTGAGGCAAAGAATTGTTGAAGCATTTCCTACAATGGAACATTAAAAAGCATTTAAAGTTTATCTTTACATTTTTAAAAATGAGTATGAAAGTTTGTTGTGTTTTTTTGTGTACATGGAAGGTAGTGTGATGCGTCGATTTTCTCCCAACAGGAAATAGTGTCTGCGTTTGATTGCAGTCCACAAATGTGCACTCAGTAATAGTCAATTATTACCTTTTGTGTGAGCTAATGTTAAATATCACTAGACATTTGAGAACTTCGAAAATTGTACTAAAGTAACATCATGTTACAATCATTACTGGAATCATTACATTTACATAGACAGGAACTTTCCAACAGGTCTAACACCAAGATCTAATTAAATTATTTGAAGTTCAAATTCATCTTCAAGTTAGACAGAGCATGCGTGTGTCCAAAGACTCAGATAAGGTAAGTTATTACATTCGATTTTCTCCACTAATTACATAGAAACTAATGTCATGACAGTAATGTTATTAGTAGTTCAGGACTACCATTGAGGTAACGTAACCTTACCCAATGTAAGGCCCTATTATACAAAAAAGAATATCAACTTATATGTGCCAAGTGATGCCACGTGAGAGATCAGTGAACATGTGTTTGCTCTGCCAGACATTCTTTTTTTTTTTTTTTTTTTTAATACTGTGAAAGGTGTGATGGCAATATTGCATCGCTTTCGCACTGTTGTAATTTTGAATTCGTAGGATTTTGAGGTAAGCCGAGAGGTCTTGTCTTATCTGCAATTTTGACTCAAATTTTATTCTAAGTTTTCAGGGAAGATAAAACGCTTTGGCCAAGGCAGATCATCCAAGACCATATAATTGTCATGACCATCCTGATTTAAAACAAATGCAAGAAATCAATCTATTTTTACCACGCTTATGTTCCTATGTAGAACATTTTAAAACAATTATGCACCTCAGCCCTGGTGATGCTGCCGATTTGAATACTACTCTTGATATCCAGCTCACATTTGGTGTATAACTGTTAATTATCCCTGAATAGTGGGCCAATCAAATTGCACTGTTCAGATTTAGTATATATTAATTGATGTAATACATAAAAATTAAACTATAGAAAGCATACTTTACGTATTTACTAGACCAGAAATAGAAAACTTCCATCAAACCAGTTAGAAGGGGATGATTACTTTAAGACAACCTTGCTGTTTACACACCTACCAGGATGTAATCGCTCTTTTGTGTACCAAATTGCAAAGCCATCCCCATGCAGAATCTTCTTTCCTGACCCGTGAACTTTAAACTGCACGTGCATCTCCCAGTCTTTCAAGTAACAGGGCTACAAAGAGAAGAGTGGACTGTAAGATTTGGAACTTCAGACAGGAAAGGCATGATATTTATGCAGGCCCAAGAACAATGAAGGACATTTACTTTTCTTGGTACTGTATTGGTAATTTCTGTGGAATAACATTTCCTTTGTCTTTTAACATTAACTCTAGCATGCCGCAGTGACCTTCATTAGACCTGCTGACTGGGAAAGTTCAACTCCACCCTAAAACAAAGTAAAAGATGTTTAGATTGCAATGTGTGTGATGTGATATATGTCCTCGCCAATCAAGTCTTCTTCTAATGCTTAACTCTGGGAGATGTTCTGCATATCTGTGAACACAAGAAAATTTGGTGTGTTCTGTAGATGTTCAGATGTTTTCTTTAGTGATGTTCTGTTTTCCCGGAGCACATGACTACAGGCTGACCTATTTTACAGATTGTTTGGGAAGAGAGAAACTGGTCGAACTGGTGACTTGTTCATGTTTTTGTGAGGATCATTTTTGCTCTCGCATTTCTTAATGATTTCAAAGAATATATAAACTGTATAAGTGCACCGATACTGACTCAAAACTCATTTTATGCTCTGAAACTGTTTGCAAATTCATCCATTATCAGGGTCATGGTTGAAACTTGAGCTAATCCCAGCTGACTTCAGCTGAGAGCCGGGTAGACCCTGAACAGATCACAAGTCTATTTCAGAGCCCACAGGGTACACAACCAACCACATTACCCATATATGTTAATATAATGCAAACTTCACGTACAAATCTCCTTGTTGAGATTTGAATCCACAACCTTTTCACTGTAAGGCGACTGTGCTAACTACTGTGCAAATCTATTTCCATGACCAACTACACACAAGTAATCTTTTCCATAGAAAATTTTATCTATTAAAGTGCAAGCATGTACAGTGGTACCTCACCTTACGAAATTAATCCGTTCCAGAGCCTTTTTCTTAACCTGTATTTTTTGTAAATTGAATCGCATTTTACATGTAAAACGTGTGATTCGTTCCAAGGCCCCCAATACTACCCCTAAACCCTTTAAAAAATATAAAAGCATACCTTTTAAGATCTCCTTGTGCTTCAATATCGTACCGATGGTAGACAGGTTTGGCAATATTCCTTTGCGATATCACTCAACCGCATGCCACGAGCCCATTTCATCTTTTCACTCACACCGGAAATCACACGTGTGTGAGAGTGTGTGTGTGTGTGTGTGTGTGTGTGTGTGTGTGTGTGTGTGCGCGCGTGTTGACCATGTCTTCTTAGCAGAGTTAAAATCTTAAAAATATTTCTGGAAGGTTAAAAGCCTGAGTCAAAAAATAAAGTTGTAATGACTAAAAAAACTCATGAAACAACAGTAACTCTGTCCTTTACACGAAAAGCATTATGGAAGATGCAGCTCCATAATAGCCAATGGGAGGGAGCTGTGTCATCCCTTCTAGCCAATGGGAGGCCAGCGGGGCGGGATGTTGGAAGATAGCCAATGGGAGGGAGCTGTGTCATCCCTCCTAGCCAATGGGAGGCCTGTGGGGTGAGATGTTGGGAGATAGCCAATGAGAGGGAGTTGCGTCATCCCGCCTAGCCAATGGGAGGCCAGCGGGGTGTGGTGTGGTGTGGAAATGATGGAAGATAGTCAATGGAGAGCAGCTCGTGCATTGTTTGAATGTTTGAATGGTGCGTTTTAATGTTTGAATGGCGCGTTTGGCACGTTTCGTAAGGAGAACTTGTTTCGTATGCAGAGACAAAAAATTTTGGAAAATGTTTTTTGTAACCTGGATTTTTCGTTTGCTGGGACTATCGTATGGTGAGGTACCATCGTACTTACAAACAGTAATAATGACCAAAAAGAGGTATGTCATCTGCTTGTTATTTTATGTGAGAGTTTTGGTCAGTGATATACAAAAACAATCTTATCCATCAATATAACATGCATTCAATGTAAGGTCATTGCAACTTAATGTATAACGGGCTGTCTTTCTTGCAAAAATGTCCTGTTACTGTGTACATTCCTGGAGTTATGTTTGCAGAATTTTCACACCACCAGTTCATTACTCCTGTGAGAAGTTGTCGGTTTCTAAAATTTCAACAAGTCAACAATCCAATGAGCAAACAGATCTATTACAGCAAAGATTCCCAAGTCAGCATGATGGCTTTTGTTTCATAAAAACAATCAAATTTGCAGCTTTGAAGTGTAAACTATCAGAAAAAAGGAGGCATGACAACAGGTCAAACTAAATGACCAAAGCACTGCTACACCAATAGCCATAACTTTTAAAACAATCTGTCCACTATTGTGTATTTTACTTGTGTCACTAAAACGACTCAAACCCATCAGCTACACGAGACCTTTGGTGGTCTGTTGTGTCATCTGATGCTGAGCCGTTTGCAGTGGTTTGGACTTGTTTGTCCAGCACATCCCACAGCTGGGGAATTTGGAGCCCAATTTTCCTCAAACGATTCTTGAACAGTTTTTAACAGTCTTGGCAGAGTGTATCATGGAACAATGCAATACTTGGTGTGTAACAATTTTACGTAGATAGTACATGTCTACCCTACAAAAGGTCCACACATGCACCCCACCGTTCATATGAATATGCATCATGTTAAAGAAAACGTATCCATCTTCATTTCACTGATCCTTGTTCCAGCTCATGCACATTGCAGGAACATGAAGTGAAGGACAGTGATCGAGCATGTTCACAACGACTGGTCTGCAGCCACAAAGCCTCAAATTCAGCAATTTGCAACTGACTACATGTTCTGACACATTTCTAATTAAGCCAGCATTACTTTTTTCAACAGTTTGTCCTTTTCGGTGGGATTAGAACACAAGGGCGAGCCTATGAAGCAAGTGCTGCTGAAGGTGAGAGGATGTTGGTGACTTTGGCCCACCCCTAATTACTGCTACAGACGTTTTTACTTGGACAGTCTCAAAAAGCCATGTCTGAAACCAGTCTACACCCAGTTCTCGTCAATGCTTGGTGGATGGCGCCATATAGATAACCATATGTTTAAAGATATGAAATGTTTTGGAAAAATAACTCCACATATGTTTACTGTGAGATCTTAACCAAAAGAGTAACGGCTTTTTTTGTTATCTGGTCCCTCTCAGACTCCTCTTACATTGTTGCATATTAATAATAATTATTAATATGCAGGTCAAACAAGGTGAATTTTTTTGCCATGTAAAAATGAACAAAAAAAAAAAGAATATATAATCCAATATAATAGGCCACGAGTCAAACTTGCATGGCTGTAAAGCTATATTTACTAGAAAAAAAAAAAACACTTTTTCCTTCAAAAAAAGGACAGTGACATCACTCACCACTGTGTTCCAGATGGAACCTTGCTTGCTACGTTCGTCAGGTGTCAGTCGAACGTAGTGGCTTGTAATTAGCGTGCTTCCCCAAAAATCCCATTGACTTGAAGCACTTGTTCCGACACCTAAACAGAAAACGGGCACAATCTTAAAAGGCCTGTTTATTTAAATTGTGACCACAAAGCAAGGCTTTGCTGTCCCTAGCTGAACTTGTGTTAGTTGGATTTAAAATCACATGCAAAAATCATTCAATTATTACATACAGTGCAGACAAAAGGCCTGCACGATCGAAGGGGTGAATTTGGGCTTTACAAAAGTACTCACAGGAACAATCTACTATGGAAGGATGATATACATTCAGGGTGTTGTTTGTAGTATTGTTTTGTTACGATTGCTAAGTTTTCTTAGCCCTCTTTTTTCTTTTTTTTGTGTGTGTGGGGGGGTATTTCCCCCTCATTTTCTCCCTAATTTAGACGTATCCAATTTCCACCCGTCAGGTGTTGCCTTCCCCATCACACAACCACCACCGAACAGGGAGGGGTGAAAGCATGCACCTGCCCCCTCCGTGATATGCAATACTAACTACTCTTTTTGAACTGTGGCGCATGAGTATTTGGGAGACAGTCTGACAGTCGGAGGGAAAGCGCCATCCTCATATGAACGAGCTCACAGACACTCATGATTGGCTGCTGATCGCAGTGAGTGACAGGGAAGTGAGCATATGTCATCCCTCCTTCCTGTGAGAGCTTGGTCAATTAACTCCCATGGACTTCCAGTCACAGATGAATAAGCAAACAATCATAATTGAAGAGTTAGTGCTATGCTCACGAATATCATAAAAAAAAGTGGCAGTTACATGTATAGGGATCCCTCGCTACTTCGCGCTTCAATTCATGCGGCTTCAGTGCATCGCGGTTTTTAAAAAATAAATAAATATTCATCGAATTAAAATATAAGGAAATTAAGGAAGAATATGGGAAAAACGTTACGGAAAATGCCATAAAAACAAAGGCAATTGCAAAAAAAAAAAAAAAACCTAAACCAACACAAAACAAAAAACAACCCAAAATCTCCCATCAAAACTACTTACATCTGTGTGCATGCGCGTGTGGGTATGTATGTCATCTTCACATGCAATACACACAGAATGTATGTGTGTGTATTTATATTTTATTTACATCTTATGTTATTTTTTTAATGTTTAATTTTTATTATAAGCATTTATAGCATTGAATATGTATTTATTGATATTATATACACATATACATGTATGTATATTTAAGTCAGGGGGGGTTGGGGGGGTGATCCTACTTCAGGAATTTCAATGATCGCATGGGGATCTCGGTCCCAATTAACCGCAGAAAGTGAGGGATCCCTGTATATTATTATATTTAACTTTCTCTCTAGCAATGACAAATACTTAAGGGCTGTGAAAATGTTTTCCTTTCTTGAGGACATGCCTTCAGTGAAATTGTTTTCATAAATACATGTGATTGGATAAGTCATGACAGAAGAGCTAATTTTTGTTGTAGAGTCATTATAAATACCATTAGTTTTTACATCTTTTTCAGACCTGTATCTACTTTTCTTTTATTTATTGTTATATATTTATCTTTCAAGTCAAAAAAAGCCCAATGAAAGCTGGTTGTTCACTGGACAACCTCAACATTAAAAAGCATTGTCCGCATCATTGTAAATTGGTTGCCCAAAATTAAATCACTATTCATGTATTCACTGTCTACACAGTTATCGTAATATCATAGTAATACTACAAACTTCTTTTAACCTTCAGTAATTAGTTCTACGAACTACAGTAGTACCTTGACTTACGAGTGTCCCTTATAACAAATTTTCCATGATACAAGCTTCAGTCCGACAAAAAAATCTGCCCCACCAACGAGCAAAATTTTGATTTACGAGCTCTGCTGGGGAAATGGCTTTTCCGGGCCGATTAAACCTCGTATTCTTCCGCGTGTATTCCTCTGCGCTGCTTTAGAAAAAGGAGTGACGTCACGCCGATTACGAGAATGCCGATCGTTGACTGCTCCACAGACAATCTTATTAAGAATTATTTTCCTGTTGTCCCAGAAAGAAATGATGTGATGGAAACCCGCTCACTTTGGAACTCAGATGGCAAGTACAATGTCAACGCATAATAATAATAATAATAATTGAGACAGACCAGCTCTAAATATATATTACCCTTTTTTTTAATTTAAAAATTATTTTCCTAATGACGTTGCAATGATGTCATAATTGACCAATGGGAATCAATCTTGAACAAACCCATGTAATTGCTTGTGCATAACACTTTCAAATTCTTCATTTCTACATTCACTAAATCTCTTCTTTAAATCTCCCATATAACTTTGATATGCAAATTATCATCACGATTTAAAGACTATGCAAATTACCCGATTGATATCTGGGCGGTCTCCAACCAACTATCACTGACGACGCATTAGCACCTTTTTTCCCGACCTGGCAACTCAATGATAAACCACAACTCGGGTTACTGTATTTATACACTTTAATATTGTGTTCTCTGTTATTTTTATTCGTGAACCTGATTAAATCCTCTAAAATATATTTTAGGATATAGTCTCAAGTTAACGACAAGATAAACAAAGTTTCCAATAATATGTTAATATATTAAACACACACACACACACACAGCTGGAAGGTAAATAACTCAATATAGATCTAGAATATCGTACTGAGGAAAAACCTACTATTGGTAGAAGTCTTGTAAGGCTGAAAATATATATTAAATACTGTATAAATAAAGATAATATGCAAAACTAATGCTGAAAGCTACATTAGCTTAGCATTGGCTATCTTTCATTAGCTTTATTCATGTTCGTTTAATTCACGTTCGCTGCGTAGCTTTGGGGAAAAGACGAACTTTAAAACCAGGTGCAGTTAGGCACTAACTTTATAAAGTAGTATTTGATAAACTGATGAGGTGTTTGCTCTTTCAGAAGTTTCTCGATTAACCAGCTAACCCACCTTGATATGGCTTTATGAGTGAATGCTCCCTCTTTAAGTGTTCGGCGTTGCCGTCGGTTATATCTGAATACACAGAAGAAAAATGCACCAACCACAAAAACGCAAATATTTTACAAACGCTTTTGCAGCTAAAACCAGAGGACTGCTGTCTGTCTCCAGCCATTTTTACGAGCTAGTCTCGCTCTTCCTTGAAACCTCAACTTCCGGCTTCCGACCAGAAACAAGCGGCGGTTGCTTATTGATCCGAGAGCAGCCAGTCACAGCTGTGCAACTCAACTGCCATGTCTTGTTTCAACAAGTTCTGTCAGAACAGCACTAAAATATCTTTCACTGACTTGTTGAAAGATATAACCCTCCTCTAGGAATGGGAATGGGAAGCCTGGAGCCCATCTCAACCAGCACGGGACGAATGGAAAGTACACCCTGAACCGCTTGTCAGGTCATTGCAGGGCACCCCCCCAGGGGCAATCTGGACCAGCTAATTAGCGTAATGTGCATGTTTTTGTGTACTGTGGGAAGGAAACCAGAGGACCAGGAGGAAACCCACAAGCACAGTGAGAACATGCAAACTCGAGCCTGGCCATCAAATCCAGGTACTGTATTCTTATTCTAGGACAAATGTGCTAGCCATTATGCCACCTTCCAAAAGATCAGCACATCAGCATAGGAATAATTAAAAAATGCAATGAGTTTAATTAGGAACCAGATTATTGTCTGTTTGAAACAATGATGGTATTTGAAGCATGCGGTTGTTTACTTTATTTGTCCTGCAGAAATTCAGGCCACAGGACATGAAAAAAGTGCACATGGAAACAGATCAGTAAAAAAAAAGAATAATAAATGTACAATAAGCCAATTAAATATATACATGACAAAAGTTACCATTATGACCAAATGTTGCCCAGAGTTAAGGCATGTTTAAATACATTCCAAGATACAGGAGGTCACAAGGCCAAATGTAAATGGTGCAAGAATGCCAAGGTCTATTATACAAGAGCTTTACAATTTCTTTTTCCTTTTGCTACAATACTCTACATGATTGTCCGTAAGAGCTTGAGCAAAGTCAGAGTTCCAGTCTCTCTGGAAAATCTCCTGTAGTTCATTCTGCACTGTTTGTTGACCCTTTTCCACAACAGAGCCGGTCTGATTCACCACAAACCCAACTCCGGCTGTCTGGCTGAAATAGTTTCCAGACCAGTTGGAAGTCCCTGCAAACATAACAGAATTAAGATTAGAGTTTACTTTTTTCTGGAGAGAAAATAATTGGTCTTTAAAATAGGCAGCTGTACTGGCAGAAAACTGCAAATTTCAAATATATTAAAACAAATTTTGATTATACAGTCGGCTCTCTACTTACGAAAATCTCCGAGTACGAAAAATAACCTTTTTTTTTTACGAACAGTGCCAAATGTGCCATTCAAAATTCAAACACTGCACAAGCTGCTCTCTCATTGGCCGTCTCGCAACATCCCGCCCTGCTGGCCTCCTATTGGCCAGGAGGGAGCTGACCTGTAAGCATACTTCCTGTACGCATACTTCCTGTTTGTCACACGCGTGAAGGAGAGTTGAACAGGACTGTTGGCTTGTTTTGAGATTGATCATGCAGCGTTATATTTCGTTATCGCCGAAACCTCTCTACAATTGGGATGATATTGAAGCAGAAGGAGACCTTCAGGTGGAAATACAGTGACGGAGGCGATTATTTCAGCACAATATTGAAGCAGAAGGAGCATGAAAACAGAGTGCTCTGTGGACAAGACCCCCGAACTCGCAAGGAAGCAAGTTAATATTGAATCAGGACCTCTGATCTTTCAAACAGGTACTGTAATTCCGCTTTAAATACAACATCCCGTCCATTTAAACATTTAAATAGAATTGGTCCGTCAGCTGCGCGTTGTGTGTGGGTGGAGCCCGCATTTGGCAAAACACATCAGAGAGACAGTTTTGTGTGTGTGTGTGTGTGTGTGTGTGTGTGAGAGAGAGCGAGAGAGACACAGACAGACAGAGAGACGCAGAAAACTTGAGTCCAGAAGGCAGGCGCTTTAAGACAATACCCAAAAATAAAAAGAGCTGACGTAACACTGATGAGCATGAGCTACAGGAGCGAGTGCTGCGGTGAGAAGCAAAGAGAAGACGGAAGCCCGGAGATCTAATACAGCAGGATCAGCCTCTCAATAGCCTTCCGGCAGATTCAGCACTCACTCATGCAGTCACTGCACAGCTGGCAAGTGCCATGGCCGCACATGAAGATCATGTTCTTCAGACGATGCAGGCACCACCCACACACATTTGTGGCACGCTCCGCCGAATACGGGGTTGCAGCCGACACTGGAGATTTTGAGACAAAGCGCGGCTCATCCGGACCTCCGATCTGTGAAGCAGGTAAGTGCGCTTTGAATAATTGTTTAGTACTCAACATTCACCTGATTACTTGAGGGATTGGAGTTCTGGATGAGCCGCGTTTTGCCCACATTCGGCGGAGCGGGCCACATTTATTAAACATTTACTGAATTAAACAACTTAAAAAACAAAAAAATAAGATGCAATGAACACACTAAAAAAAAAACTCACGAACCAACAGTACATCTCTCCTTTATGCCCGTGATAAACAGGCATTATAGATACAGTACTATGGAGATTCAGCTCCCTCCTGGCCAATGGGAGGCTAGTGGGGCGGAATGTTGGGAGACAGCCAATGAGAGGCATTGTTTGAATGGTGCATTTGAATGTTTGAATGGTGTGTTTGGTCACTTTTCGCAAGAACTTGTTTCGTATACAGAGGACAAAAATTTAGGAAAATGTTTATCGTATACTGTATTTTTCATATTCAGGGGTTTTCGTAAGAAGGAGGCCGACTATATACAAATATACATGTACGTATACGTCAGTCAGAGAGATCGGTCCTACTTCGTGGAAATCAGCGGCCACGCGGAGGGGTAAGGGGGGGTGTTTCGGTCCTCATTAACCACGGAAAATGAGGGATCCCTGTATAACATTCCAACCACTGCAGTGTCTGTCCGCTGCGTCATTACCAACACAATAAACAAAGGAAGGTAACTTACCAATGTAGACAACACGGTCCGTTACAATAAACTTGGCATGGTTGACACGGGCAAAAGGGATCTGTTGTTGTGCCGGAGTAGAAGGAACATCAAAAACTTTCTGGAAAATTCATAAAAGAATTTGTGAGCTCAGCCTCATGCTAAAAAAAAGCTTGGTTAGAAAATATTTAAAAACTTCAACATACAATATGAATGTTGCATCTGAGCGGCATCTTGCTGAGTACTGCTAAGGACTGCAGGAAGATGAACATGGCTCCAGGAGAGTGGTTCCAGCAACCGACCATCAGATTTACCTCCACCTTTCGGCCACATGCAGCTTCTCGCAGCGCCGAATCGATAGCAGGCCAGAACCTTATACAAAACAGTGCACAGAATGAACAGGTAAACGTATTCCTCTACGAGAAGTCTTGGCTCTTGAAAGTCTCGTGGCTCTTGAGTGCACGACTATTAACCCAGATATCGCAAGTTTGAATCCAGGTTAATGCCACAGTCCTTCGTGGCCCGAGTCCATGGGTACTAATTGGTCGAGCTATCATGGAAGGGAGGGACAGCATACGCTCACTTCCTAGTCACTCACAGCGATCACCAGCCAATCATCAGTGTCTGTGAGCTCATTCGTACAAGGTAGCGGATAGCACTCTCCCTCCGAGTGTGTATGACCGCTCCCAAAATATGCATCTGCTGCAGTTTTAAAAAAGGCAGGTGGCTAACAGTGCATGTCATGGAGGGGGCGTGTGTATGCTTTTGTCCCTCACTGGTCAATGCTGGTCGTGTGATAGGGAAGGTAATACCTGATGGGTGGAAATTGGATAAGACTAAAATTAGGGAGAAAATTGGAGGGAGGGTTACATTCACTTTTAAGCATATACCACATAAAATATTTCCATTCTTTACTCCATAGAATGATTCAAAAATATCTATTTTGAACAATCAGCCAAAGGTTACCTTATTTTAGGGGTGATTTCTTGTATTGGAAGGTAGTCCATCACAGACACGTAGATGAACTTTTCTGCATCGGCAATTACAGACAGGATGGCTGAGAGATCGTCTGTCCGTCCGTAAGCGGATAGCTGAGGTGGAGCACTCTGAAAGGGGGAAAGAAGCACAGCCATCTTTACTAATTCAATCCTGGTTAAAACATGAAAAGGGTGTGTTGTTATAGGAAAATAATCAGAGGCTGATTGGTTCCTATAACCACACAACCCGAAGATGTTTACTTCTCTTATACCACAGCATTTTATTTACCTTTACCAGTGAAGACGTTTTACTCATTGAAGAGAAACACATCAGGCTTTGTAACTATCTATAGTTACATTGTAATGGTGATATCTACAGGTCAGGGTAGTCTCTGTTCGTTTATGTTACAGCAAATAGCAACAGTCATTCTCACCAACCTCCCCATTTTGTGATCTTGAAGTTAATGTACCACCCCACCAAAAAAAAAAAAAAAAAACACAAAAAGCAAACACCCTTTAGTTGAATGACTTTGTGGTAGACAAAATCCAAGTACTGAAATTTCCGGACGATTGAGCGCACCTGAATATAAGCCTCACCAACTAATTTTGAAATGAAAAAAGAAATTGTACATACATAAGCCGTACCTCTTAAAAGCCACAGGTGTCTGTCTTGCTCTTGCGATTCCTACTAGAGCACCCCCTGGAGGCCGTTAGTCCATAAAAAAAATAATAATCTGTAGATTAGTCGCATCGTTGTTTAAACCGCAGGGTTCAAAGCGTGTGAAAAAAGTAGCGGCTTATAGTTCGGAAATTACAGTAGTTCACTTTACCATTATCGTGTCTCCCACTGGAGAGATCATCATGAGTTTTAAATAAAATGTCTATTAACACATAACTACAACCTTACAATGATTAGTAAATACTACACATGAATAACACAAGCTGATTGGTCTGTTATCTATGGTTTAAAAAACATTATCCTGAATGAATAATTCTTGAATCAGTATTATGTAAACTGACCCTTTCTCCGTCAGGCCATTCTTTTTTTATTCCTTGTTTGGCAGATTTCTATTATGTCAACCCAAGACAGGGGACAAAAATAATAGAAATTCATTTTAAGAAAAGATATTTGATTTTTTTTTATTTATTTAAACACAAAAGGACAAGAATACAAGAAAGAGTAAATTAAAATATTTTATGTAGCCTTTTCTTGTATTCTTAAAGCATCCAAAACTAGTACTTTGACTTAAACCTTTAATCATTTTAAATACAGTTGTCCGTCCTGATCTGATGGTGTTCATGTCGTACTTTTAACGTCATGGATATTCTGTTGAAACTATTGCTCTACACAGACCAGTGACAGATAGTGTCATGTTTTCCATAACAGTCAAAAAGGAGGTTGCCCAAAAAACACTTTCATAGATCTGTGGCCAATGGTCCAGTCACACATTAGGCCTCCCAAGCTACGGTCCTTTGTGGACAACAAGCAGAGACACTGTGTACACACAAGGGACACAAAATAACACTGTGAATAAGCCATGTCAATGCTACATACTGATAATACCACTTCTAATAGTCTCGCACATTGTTGTTTGTACGTGCTCACACTACTGTGTCAACACAGCAGCAGTTGGGCAAGGCGACACTTCTGAAAGGCACGTATGCATACGCAGATATTCATGACGTGGCTGCTACAGTAGCTGCCTTGATAAAAGGACAAAAAAAAGTGTGTTTAAATAAAAGGACAAAAAAAAAAGGCAAACAGGTTTGGTTTTAATTTCAGTATGCACTAAGCAAATTAAGACCAGTGGGAATTAATTTTTTTTTAAAAATTGTGAATATTTTCATCAGCAGCTTTGCCAAACAAAGCATTAATTAAAAAAAAATAATAATAATCTCACTTGGATCATCATGATCACATTTTAAAAATAGATAAAAAAATAAAACCAGAAACATCTCGCTTCAGGTTTTTCTTGTGTTTCCGTGTAGTATATACTAAACTTTTGAATGAGTAGAAAGCCACAGCAGTTTTCTTATGTTTCCCCACATTATATACGTGAACTCGTTATGTTCCAAAAACACCTTTAGCTACACAGTGCTTACAGGTAACGCAGAGGTCACCTGACCTGCCCCTGTCATCGTCAAAAATCAGAATCTGTAATTCAGCAGTGCTGTGGTATAAAGACCCTTCACTGTCATTCACTGTTCTTAAAATGGTTTCATATTCACAGTCAACAAGTTCATGCATAGCATTCACATCAAAGACATGTTTGTGAAGTGTCTGGAAACCGTCGAATATTTCACAGATTTACAGAAAGTTATGTAAGGAGTCAGTAAAGACCAAACAACGATAGTAAAGTTGTGAGTGGATTACAACATTAAACGTGTGAACTGTTATGAGTAGTGTGGTACCAGTACTTTAAAATAAGGAAGTGACAAGACAACGTTTTGAGATGGTGAAAAAAAAGATATATACAGTGTGTTATGCTGTCTACTGTTATAGCATCCAACTGATACACTTGTGAGAGCAAGGCCATGGAACTCACAGACAGATAGACACGTGCAGGAACACCGTTGAATTTAACACTTAATGGGTACTTAATGCTGGAGAGGGCGGCGAATCGGCCAGGCCAGTAGGGAGGTATGGAACTATTTTTCGGATCACCGAGTTCCCAGTATATTCCAAATATCCGTGATGCATCCTGTGCCAAACAGCCACAGTCTTCCACAGAAACACCAACCTCCTTTACCTGTAAAAAAATTTCAGCAAAGGAATACAAATACTGATTTATTGGAGCGCTATAACATCGTTCAGTGTGAAAGGCTTTTCAAATCGTAATGGAATCATGCCCATATTCCTGCCAACACAACCCCCTCACTTTTTTGTGCATGAT
Source organism: Plotosus lineatus (assembly GCA_024760905.1). Classification (NCBI taxonomy): domain Eukaryota; kingdom Metazoa; phylum Chordata; class Actinopteri; order Siluriformes; family Plotosidae; genus Plotosus; species Plotosus lineatus. Next base: position 67,456,090 of record CM045733.1, on the reverse strand, counting down.
GCATGTTACGCCATGTTATTACCATGCTGCAATGCACTGGTCAAAGATGGGATATTTGCATATTGCTCGCCAAAAAGACACCTACTAATACAACCCCAATTCCAAACAAAACTCATCAGAAGACGACGATTTCTTAAAGCCATATTTTATTCAGAACAGAACATAGAAAACCTTGTATACTAAATACTATTTCATGGAAAATATTAGGGCATTTTGAATTTTTTTTTTACGGCGCAAACGTGTCTCAAAAAAATTGGAAACAAAAGGATGGAAAACTAAGTGGGACTTTTAACAAATACAAAAGCTCAGTAACACTCATTAATTTTTCTGAACCGCTTAATCCTAAATAGGGTCACAGGGAGGCTGGCGCCCATCTTAGTCAACTTCGGTGAGAGCGGGGTACACATAGGACAGCTCACCAGGCCATCGCAGGGTCAACACTCACTCTCACACCTATGAGTGAGTTGGAACAGTCAATTAACCTACTGTGCATGTTTTTGGACTGTGGGAAGAAATCGGGGTACCCAGACAAAACCCATGCAAGCACAGGGAGAACACGGAAACTCCACACGGTAACCCCCGAGCTGGGAATCAAACCCAGGACCTTCTTGCTTTGAGGCGGACGTGCTAACCACTACGCTGCCTAACTCTGTACCATAAATAGGTTTTTAAAAAAATGCATCTGGGACCAAGGTTCACCATTCTGCAAAATATCATTATAACAGGATAAAATATCATTAAAAGATTCAGAGTGTCTGGAGAAATCTGTCTCTAGTCTGTATACAAGGCTAAAGGTTAATACTGGATGCCTATGAGTTTTTCAAGCCATCAGAGGGTACTGCATTCAAAACAGGCATGATTCTCTTATGAAAATGTCTGCACAGGCTCAGGAAAACATCCAAAGTTCATTATCTGTGTTCAGCGTGGATTTACAAACATGCTGATTGAAATATGGAATTAGGGTTGTATACTAGTTGTTAAAGAGAGCTGTTAATGTAATTTCAATATGGTCTTTATTTTTTTTTCCACTTAGACATGAAGTATACAGACATAAAATTGTACATAAATTAACCCTTTTAAACTAAATCGAAACCAAATAACTCATGGAATAAAATCTGAGCAGCACCGCAGATCAAACCCTGATAAAGGACTGTATATTATTGTATATTTAGAATGAGACAGCCAATAGGAGCTAACCAAATTTAACACTGGATTTTTTTCAGAGCCAGATGTTTTCATCATTTAAAATCCAGATATTGATATTTTTAGAAATACCTGAGCTAGCGAACGCCAGTCCATGTTTGCACTTCCTACATACATGTGCTTCTTATCTACAACCCAAAGCTTTGTGTGGACGATTCCTCCAGTGATGTTTTTCAGATCAACCTCTCTGACTTTTGCACCTGAACACACAAAATAAAGGATAAGACACCTTCACGCCTGTGAAATTTTCAAGTCAGTAAACAGTCAAAATCCACCTGTTCCTGCAAGCTCTTCCGTGTCTGATCTGTACATCTGAGGTCCATTAACTGCAATGTTTAAATTCACTCCTCTCGATTCAAGCTGGTTGAGGTGATTGAACAGTACTTTTCCCTGAAACAGAATATATGTATCAAAACTGATCAGGGGGAAAAAAAATGATGAGCATTTGTCTGTCTATGAATAAAGTCAAAGGCAGAAGAGGACAGATGACTTTCTGAACCAGAACCCGTGAGGATGAAGGAGTCTTTTGGGACAGATATCCTGATTGAAAAGCATTAAGATGTTCCAGGGAAATACACACACACACACACACACACACACACCACAGTTGTACTACCTGTACTCCACTGGGTTCAGTCAGCCCAATATCAGAGTCTCTGAGCGTGAGGTAGAAAGCAGCAATGTCAACTGAGCTGTTAGCACGGTTCAGCAGGTCGGTCCAGGTATGTGTGATGCTCTGCAGGTGCAGGGAGCCAGCGGGGAACAGCATTCCTTCAGGGATGCTCTCAGTAAGAGTCAGCCTTGTGGGTAAGGTTCAAAATGTACTTAGTTGCCTTTTAGTATGTAGACACACACACAGTCAACAAGAACACCACACCTATTCATTCATAAATACAGTCAGCTCCCAACTTACGAAATTAATCCGTTCCAGAGCCCTTTTCGTACTGTGGGGATTTCGTAAGTAGGGGTCGCATTTTACATGTTAAACGTCTAATTCGTTCCAAGGCTCCAGTCTTTGGACTGGATAAACCCCATAAACCCTTTAAAAATGATAAAAGTACACCAATTTTGTATGAAATGTGTGTTGAAAGTAAAAGAAATTTTTTATTAAACAATTTAAACATTTTATTAACATAATAAATATATTAATAAAATGGTTTAATAATTAAACCATTATTAAACATTTTTTATTAACGCACACACACACCTCTCTCTCTCTCTCTCTCTCGCACTGCGGGCCACGCCGACAAGATGTGACTCCAAAGCGCATTCCCTACTTGACAAGCTCAACTTTAATTTGATTCCTTGAGGGATTGGATTTCGTATACAGGGGTCTTCGTAAGTTGGGGGCCAATTGAAGTCAAAAATTATTTTTTTTTTACGATTTTCTATACTTTAGAACAATACTGAAGACATTAAGACTATAAAATAAAACATTTACATATCATATTTAATAATTAATAAGGTAAATTAAATGTCACAAAATAGCCCCTGAGACAAAACATTGTTAATTCAGTTAGCCTGGCATAAATAATTGTTTGTTACACAATCATTAAAAAGTAAAAGAAATCAATTTTATAGATTATTTTTACATGTTTTAACCATTAGAGGCAGGTCAGGTGAGATCCATATGCTGCGACCTAAGCTCAACTAAGTGTCAAGTAGCTAAGATCTTTTAACACAGTTTCAGTGTACAATACATGGAAATATATATATTATGGTTTATTTTTACTTAAAGGCGTAATCATTTGCATAATCATCTGCTCCAAATGAGTTTGACAAACAATGTCTGTCCTTCCGATTTAAGCATTATCCACTTAGATCACACTTTTTTTCCCCCATCTCCAGAGAGTGGACGAACAAACTGATGTTTCTCTCTAGCAATGGATCTAACACAGTTTCTTCAAATCAACCTCTGTTTATCTTGATAACCACTTTGCATACTATTGGTTAATCAATCAGAACACTGCCAAAAAAAAAAAAAAACACACTGCAAGAATGTGACTTCCAGTGTAGTTGCTTAAACTATCAAATGTTATGGTTAAATGGCTCTCAGATCAAGACTAAGACTCTGGATAAAGGTCTTCATAATTACCTGCCTCAGAATTCACCAAGCAAACGTACTTCAAATTGTAGTTATAGTAGTAGCAACGCAGACACATTTCGACATCAACTGCTTGGAGATGTGAATCAGACTTTCACTGCCAAATTGCTGCAAACAAACCACTACTGACGGAGAGGCCAATAAGATGAAGGCAAAAAAAAAACAAAAAAAACCCACAGACAGGTCATTACACGAGTGGAAACCTGTACTTTGTTCGGTTGAGTCCATATCCTGGTTCTAACCACCTTCGTGAAACAGAAAAGGGGGAAAGATTGTATCTGCAAGTCTGGTTCCTACAGTGAAGCAATGAGGAGGGGTTGAGATGGTGTGGGGCAGCTTGCTGGCATCACTACCACAGCACTTGGTCTCAATATTCCATCTCATCTGGTTTGTGCTTCATGGTACCATTTTTTTTCAATGGCGGATCAGCTGGCATGGTGTACGATAGCGTGGTGGTTATCAATTCTGCCTCACAGCAAGAAACTCCAGGGTTCAAGCCTCGTGCTCCAATGAGAGCATTTTTGTGTATAGTTTGCATGCTCACCCTGTGCTTTAGTGAAAATACTTAAGTTTCCACCGACAGTCAAAAGACATGCATAATAGGCTAATCAGGTATTCCAAATTACCCCAGGTATGAGTGTAAATGGTTGTGTGCGCAAGTTGGTCTTCTTATTGCTGTCTTGCGTTTGAGTCTCCCCAAGCTTAGAAGGTTCTTTCAAAGGTGCACTGGTTTCCTTTAACAATTCAAAAACATACGCACAAGGCCAATTCAGATATTCTGGATTCCCCTAAAAATGTGTGTTGGCCCTGCAATTAACTTGTGAACTGATCGGGGTGCCTCTTTTTTTTGGCCAGACTGGGATCAAACTGGCTTGTTTCCCTGCAACCTTAAACAGGATAAGTCTGGATAATGTATGAATATTTAACCAAGGCTAGTGAAGGCATGTTGGATCTGGTGTGTTGTGTGATAGGAAGGTATCAGCAAGAATGAAAGGAAAAAGTGTACAAGACGGTGTTGAGACCAGCAATGTTGTATGGTTTCGAAACAGTGGCACTGAGGAAAAGACAGGAGGCAGAGCTGGAGGTAGCAGATATGAAAATGTTGAGGTTCTCTTTGGGAGTAACGAGGATGGATAGGATCAGGACAGTACTTCAAAGGGACAGCACATGTAAGATGTTTTGGAGACAAAGTCTGAGAAGCTGGATTGAGATGGCTTGGACATGTGCAGAGGAGGGATAGTGAGTACATTGGTAGTAGGATGCTGAGATTGGAAATACCAGGCAGAAGGCCTAGAGGAAGACCAAAGAGAGGATTTATGGATGTGGTGAAGGAGGACATGAAAGTAGTTGGTGTAAGAGAAGATGATGCAGAGGATTCGCTGTGGTGACTCCTGAAGGGAACAGCTGAAAGGAAAAGAAGAAGAGTGAAGGCGTGTTGGATCAGATTACTGAGCCTCAGCAATGATCTAAACTAATCCTACTCGAGATGGTTTGGGATGAGTTGAGCCTCAAAGTGAAAGTAAAGAAAAGCAGTCAACAAGTGTTCGGCATTGTCACAATACAGGCAAACTAGGTAGGACCAAAACGCAGTAGGAATGTAATGTAGGAAAATGAGAATTTTATTGTGCGCTCTCAGGCAGAAGAAAGTCAAAGAGCAGACAAAAGATCCAAACACTGGAAGTAGGCTGGTAGAATTTTTCTGAAGCAGGACTGGCAGGCAGACAGACAAGCAGAGTACTCTTGGAGTTGGTGCAGACAGAATTACAGGTAGTGATAACATCAATGAACCAACACCGGGGAGATGGTTTATCGCAGTACATATAGGACAGTAGATGAGAAACAGGGGTGTGGAAAAAATGGGGAGCAGGAGGAGGCGAGGCAGGCCAGGCCCATCAGCCTGGAGAGACACATGAGGAAAAAAAAAACTCAGAACAGGTCTCCCAGTGGTGAAACATGTAGAGTAGTGACAGGCATGTGTGGGAACTCCTTCAAGGCTGTTGGAAAACCATTCTAGGTGATGAGTCCATACAGGTGGTTAAGAGAATTCCAGGAAAAGGTCATAAAAAAATGGCTATTTTGAAGAATTTAAAACATTCTGTTGAGCCTTTTTTTATTTGTTTGGGTTTTTTTTTTTTTTTTTTTGCTTCATACGCGATACATGTTATTTCATAGTTGTGATGTAGGCAGATATAAATAGATGTGACCAAACTTTTGACTGGTGCAGTATAGTGACCCAGCTAATACAAAAATAAAAAATAATTCAAACAAATAAAATTAAAACACCGCTCAAACATTCTCACCTACAATCAGAGCTGCAGTCCTCTTGTGGCAGCCAGAAGCCTTCAAGCCAGTGCAGTTCCAAGTGCACCATGAGCTGAGACATGGATTTAGGAACACCGTAGAGCCAAATGTGTTGACCAAATCCACCAAGAAGCAAAAGGACAGATGAGAAGAAAAAGAAAAGAGCAACGTTCCTTCCTCCTGTCTACCAAACAAAGAATAACACAAAGTTATTTTTTTTCCTGTCATTGTAAAGTTAATCCAAAAGTACAATGTTTGGTTCCAAATGTTTGGATGTTTACTCTGAGCCACAGGAATTCTCAAATAGGGCGTCATTGCTAGTTAACAAAGAATAATGCATACCATTGGAAAGGATCACTGGTATCAGTGCTTTATAATAGTTTTTATTATTCATTCAAACAAGATACTTTCTTGTTCTTGATTGGTGGAAAGCCATAAATGAATTATTATTATTAAATAGAAAGGTGAAGGAGGCAAAGGCAGAGCAGAAGACAAAGTGGTGGAAGCTGAAAAAGGAAGTGTCGTGTTGTCTTCAAGGAGGAGTTGAAACATGCTTTGGGTGGTCAGGAAATGCTTCCAGATGACTGGACAATTACAGATAATGTGATCAGGGAGACAGGTAGGAGAGTACTTGGTGTGTCCTCGAGAAGGAAAGTAGATAATGAGACTTGGTGGTGGAATGAGGAAGTGCAGGAGTGTGTACAAAGGAAGAGGTTAGCTAAGAAGTGGGACATTGAGAGAAATGAAGAGAGTAAACAGGAGTACAGGGAGATGCAGCATCAAGGCCAAACAGAGGGTGTATGATGACTTGTATGTGGGGCCGGTGGTGTAGTGGTTAGGGTGCTGCGCTCATGATCGGGAGGTTGGGAGTTCGAATCCCACCGAGACCCTCACTCTGCTAAGATCCCTGGGCAAGGTCTCAACCACAAGTGTGCCTCTGTTCACCCAGCAGTATAAATGGGTACCAGTAAAAATATACTGGGAAGGTAACCTGCGATGGACTAGCGTCCCATCCAGGAGGAGTTGAACTCCTGGTCGCTTCACGCTGCAGAAACCGGGCATAAGCACCGGCCTGATGAGCCACTAGGCTAGGGTGTAAAAACAGCAAAAGACTACCTTTTTTACCATGATGATTTGTATACTAGGTTGGATGGTAGGGAGGGAGAAAATGATTTATACAGGTTGGCACAGCAGAGAAATAGAGATGGGAAGGATCTGCCACAAGTTAGGGTGATTAAGGACAGAGACAAATGTATTGACTGATGACAGAAGTGTGCTGGGAAGATGGAAATAGTACTTTGAAGAGCTAATGAATGAGGAAAATGAGAGAGAGAGAAAAAAAAAAGGAGAAGAGTTGACCGTTGAGGACCAGGAAGTAGCAAAGATTAGTAAGGGTGAAGTGAGGAGGGCATTGAAGAGGATGGAGAGTGGAAAGGCAGTTGGTCCTGATGGCATACCTGTGGAGGTATGGAAGTGTCTAGGACAGGTAGCAGTAGACATTCTGACAAAAACATTCAACAAGGTCTTGCCAGAATGCCGATAAAAGGGAGACGTGTGCTGGTGCCCATTTTTAAGAACAAGGAGACGTGCAAAGTTGCGGCAACTACAGAGGGACAAAGTTGATGAGCCATACAATGAAGTTATGGGGAAAATAGTTGAAGCAAGACTAACGGCAGAGGTCAGCGTTTGTGAACAACAGTTTGGTTTCATGCCAAAAAAGAGCACCACATATGCAGTGTTTGCTTTGAGGATGTTACTAGAGAAGTACAAAGAAGGTCAGAGGGACCTGCATTGAGCCTTTGTGGATCTGGAGAAAGCATAAAACAGGGTGAAGAGAGAAGAACTGTGGTACAGGGATCCCTCGCTACTTCACGCTTCAATTAATGCGGCTTCAGTGCATCGCGGTTGTTTTTTTAATAAATAAATAAATATTCATCGAATTAAAAAAATAAGGAAATTAAGGAAGAATAGGTGGAAAAGTTAAGGAAAATGTCACAGAAACAAGGCCAATTATGCAAAAGAAAAAAAAAACCCTAAACCAACACAAAACAAAAAACAACCCAAAATATCCCACCAAAACTGGATACATTGTTGCATCTGACACCCCCCCCTCTGCCAGGCCTAGTATTAAGTGTACCTCAGGATAATGTTTAATCATATTTCATACTTATATTTATGATCTATTTTTCTGTAGATTTTATTCAATTTCTATTTCTACTTGTTCTTCAATTTCATTTCACTTCACTTTCGATCTTGGACAGCTTTGTTGATATCTCCGGATGTTTGCAAAACGAATGTTGGTAAGTTGGAGAGCATCTGTATTTATTTTATTTACATCTTATGTTATTTTTCAATGTTTAATTGTTATTATATGCATTTATAGCATTGGATATGTATTTATTGATATTATATACACATATACATGTACATATACGTCAGTCGGGGTGGGGGTGATCCTACTTCGTGGATTTTAATGGTCGCGTGGGGATCTCGGTTCCAATTAACCACAGAAAGTGAAGGATCCCTGTATTGCATGAGGACGTCTGGAGTGGCAGAGAAGTATGTTAGAGTGGTGCAGGACATGTATGAGAAATGTAAGACAGTGGTGAGTTGTGCTATCAGCATGTCAGAAGAATCCAAGGTGGAGGTGGAACTGCATCAAGGATCAGCCCTGAGCCCCTTCGTGTTTGTTATGGTGATGGACAGGCTGACAGACGAGGTTAGACAAGAATCTCCATGGACTATGATGTTTGCAGATGACATTGTGATCTGTAGTGAGAGCAGAGAACAAGTGCAGGAAAATCTAGAAAGGTGGCGGTATCCCCCGGAAAGGAGAGGAATGAAGGTTAGCCTCAGTAAGACAGAATACATGTGTGTGAACGAGAAGGACCCAAGAGGAATGGTGAGGTTACAGGGAGCAGAGATAAAGAAGGTGGAGGATTTTAAGTACTTGCTCAACAGTCCAGAGCAATGGAGATTGTGGAAAAGAGGTGAAGAAACATGTGCAGGCAGGTTGGAATGGTTTGAGAAAAGTGTCCGGTGTGATAGGAAGGTATAGGCAAGAATGAAAGGAAAAGTGTACAAGACGGTGATGAGGCCAGCGATGTTGTATGGTTTAGAAATAGTGGCCCTGGGGAAAAGACAGGAGGCTGAGCTGGAGGTAGCAGAGATTCTCTGAGGTTTTCTTTGCGAGTAATGAGGATGGATAGGATCAGAAATGAGTACATCAGAAGGGCAGCACATGTAAGAGGTTTTGGGGACAAAGTCAGAGAGGCTAGATTGAGATGGTTTGGACATGTACAGAAGAGGGATAGTGAATATATTGATAGTAGGATGTTGAGGTTGGAACTACCAGGCAGAAGGCCTAGAAGAAGGCCAAAGAGGAGATTTATGGATGTGGTGAAGGAGGGCATGAAGGTAGTTGGTGTAAGAGAAGAAGATGCAAAGGATAGGGCTAGATGGAGGCAGATGATTCACTGTGGCAACCCCTGAAGGGAACAGCCGAAAGGAAAAGAAGATCATACCCTTGAGGATGGACTGCTTTTGTGTTGTGCCTGGTCGTTTTTACTCCAAGAAGGGTCATTGACATCAGTTGTCTTCAGAATTCTTTCAGTGGACACTTCTGCAGAAAGCTTTTCAGCCTCTGCTAATGGCGGACACTGCTTTTCCGTGATTGATACCGATTCCATTTCTTTTGCAATCTTCTCCTCCAACGTATCGCCGATAGACTGTACAAGGTCTACTAACTTTTCTTGAATATCACCCTGAATCGCTGAAGTTGATTCTTGCCTGTCTTTCAGCTGAAACTCTGCATTTGTATCTTGAGGCTCTGTCCACTGTTGTGAAGCTGAATCTGCATCATGGGACTCTGTCTGTATTCTAAGGCTCGGTCGTTGAAGTGATTCCTTAAGGCTGTCCAAATCATTTGGTTCAGGAGAAATGTTTCCTTTAAGTTGAAATGATGCAGCCTCTGAATTTTCAGACAGGATGGGGTCAGGCATCCCGGCAACAGAGAGATCATCAGTGCTGTGTGAGTGTAGTCGTGTTGTCAGAACTGGCAATTTTTTTCGTAAAGCGTCTCCAGAGCCAATCCCTCCCTCTTTCATTTGGCATTCCCGAGTGGATCCGTCTGGCTTCGGTGCCAGCTGTGACTCTGCAGTTTGGGTGGTGGTTCTCTTGCGTGCCAGTGAGCTTTGGAAAGTGGGGATTCGTGAAGAAGGTTTTCCTGCTTTTCGTGATTCTTCCCCTTCCACCTTCTTTTCAGCTGAGCCCTTGTAATCCTCATGCTTTATAATCTGATCTTCAGATGTGCTAATATCAACATCCTCAGACTCCTATAATAATAAAGACATGTTTTAACTCGTATCCGTTTATACACCTCATTCATTTGAAAGGTTGCCAAGAGAATTCATTAAAACATGAAGACATGATAATGAATGATGCTGATGCCTTGCATCACTCCTTGAACTTTAAATGAAAGATACAAGAGCATCACAGCAAAACAAACTAAATCTCAATAAAAACCAGAGGAAAGGTGAAAGAAACTGAGACAAAACAACCAAGCAATGCTTTTTAGTCGTAAAAAAAAAAAAAACACACACACACTGACATGGTTAACATCTAGTCTGGATGGTTGGCCCGCTTCAACTACATATGTATGACGTAAACATTTGGTGCAATACAATTAGCGTATTAAACAAAATTAGCAAAACGTGCAAAGATGAAGGAAAATAATATCAACTTACCATTATTTGAGTCTTTAATATAACTAACTAACCAAACAGGGATCCTGTGTATAAAAATGGCAATATATTTAAAGCTCTGGTTTATAAATTAAATTTAACACAAGTACTAGCATTAGCAGGTCAGCTAAGGTGGAAAGAGCTAATGCGGCTAGCAAGAAGGCTAACAAGTTACTCTCCGTTTTTCTCTCCTTCCTTTCTGCTACGTGGCTCAGTAATGTGTGTGTGTGTGTGTGTGTGAGAGAGAGAGAGAGAGAGAGAGAGCGAGAGAGAGAGAGGAGCCTCGCCTACTTTAAGCCGAGTTAAGCACCCACCTCTGAGACTATACGACGTTGTCTGAGTCGTGTTAACCGCATCAGTGTCGCGTACGTTTGTGTGTGAGCTGACCGTCGTCCCACCTCAGCCAAATGACCAACTAAACACTCATTTAACAACTAACACATTTACAATTCGTCAAATAAAATAAATATGCAAGCACTCTGATACACTATTTAATTTTTAAAAAACAGTGCTGAAGAGATTGTATTGATTTTCTAAAGCTAGGGATGAACTGCATACATGTCATAGAGGGAACTGAACGTAAACATACTGGGATCCAAATTGAAGCAACCGCCGTTTCCGGTCCCCTCTCTCCCATTGGTGCTGTGTTGGAGGAAACTGGCCCATTTGCAGCACCTCTCCTCTAGAGGGAGACAAACACGTACATGTACACACACACACATATATATATATATATATAT